>JAUMHQ010000065.1:148251-166552 GCA_032361165.1 Enteromius paludinosus
TTCCAACTCTATTTTACATGCATATATAGCCAATCTTATGTGTACTTGGTTTCATCAGACAACGGCTTGATTATAAACATGTATATGTAAATATATAAGTAAATGTACATTTTGTAAAGCAGAGCTAGTTTAATAATGGCGTGCATTTCAGTCATTATTTCAACAGAAACCATTAAATACATCAGTGAAAACAGTTATATTGAGAATTTGGGTGCATTCAATTACATTATGTGACCACAGAGAAGCAAGATAATATGACGCACTTGTAATGAATATGCAAATTGACGTCTGACGTCATCTAGCGACTTTTCATGCATGGTGTCCCTTATTTTGACTTGTTGAAGGTGTCAACCCTACGTACAGCACACAGGTCATTTTTAACTGAGAACTGTTTACATTACATTTAGTCCGTCAGCAGACACTTTAATCCAAAGTGACAATAGAAGCAATCAAATTCAACAACAGAGAAGTGACACGCCAGTGCTAGAACACGTTCTTATAGTTATATAGAAATATATTCATGCAATAATTAGATTTTCTCAACTTCTATCAATACACTAATTAGGGCTAAAACATGGACTGATTTTCAGTCGGATAAAATACCACAAGTGTTTAATTGAGCTATTGCTTCAAAAGCGTGCTATAAATGCTTTAGTGCTTTTTAGTTTTATATGGCTTTTCATCAAAATGACAGTAGAAATGTATTGCTGTAACACAGCTTTCACTGTTTTTGGTTAGGTTCAGGTCAGGTGAGTCTGGTTAATTATGCCCATGTGGTCTGTGTGTTTCAGTTCCTTCTCTCTGTCTGGATTTGCCCACTGCGGTTTTAGTGAAGAGTCATCTTTGTGTGTTTAACCTCACCTGCGGCACGTATAGGACACTGAGATTAAGCTAGTGTAGATGCACTAATAGCACAGGACTGGACAGTAAGTATGCCTTTAGTGTGAAGTACGTGACAGGCATGAAAATGGGTCAGGGGTGAAAAAGGTGAGAAGGGTGCTCGAGGGGTGATGGGGACTCCCACAGAATAAATATTATGGCCTCAGTAGGGGACATACTGTTTTTTCTACCATTATCGAAAAACATGCCATCAACTACAAATGCAATTTGCTATTGCAGACAGAGCGTGCCAGAAAAAATACATTCCCTTTGACAATTTTACAGCAGCCAAGTTATATGGAACAATAAGCCAAGCACAGGTTCTGAAAAAATACTGTGTTGACATTTGTCTGAAGACATATGTACATCCCTTAAATAAAAGGACACCTCTTGCCCTAACACACTAAAATAATGTTTGTATTAGTGTTAACGGTACTAGCATTTAATGTAACTTACTCTCTTAAGGGTACGTTCACATGAAGCGTCTAAAAACACGTGGGATACGCGAGGCGCTTCACCAATCTCAAAGCGCGTCTGCTGTTGCTAGGCAACCATGAAGGGCGCAGTCTGCTTTGGATTTTAAACTGCGCGGCTCCTTTGAAAACAGAGAGCTCGCGCGCGCTGCTTGTGAAGAAGGGCCCACTGGTCTCAGATTCACTTTTTATCAACAACAGGTTCGACTCCTGCTCAGTCCTGAGGACTCTTTCGTATCATCTTTAATGATTCAAACCCTTTTGAATGTGTTTAACAATATTTCACATCTTTTATTTATTTTGGTTAATGTTATTTCACTCCTTTGTTTTTTAATGTTAGTTCATAATCATTAACCAACATAAATGCAACTTAATGCTACATATTTGTATATAAATATCTGTGTAAAATATGTCCGACTAGTGATATTGGTCTATCACAGACCTGTTTGGATCTTCTGTTAATGCAATTCATTACTGCAAATAAAAGGCTGACAATTTGAATATTAAGATAATATTATATTTAATATTAAAGAAAGTAAATGTAGGCCCTCAAGAGGTAAAGCCCAGAGGTGTACAGGTACGGCAGGAAGAGGACGTTATTCTCCAGCATCTCTACAATGAAGCCAGAATTAATGATGCTAATCCAAGCCGTATCGGTTCTGTAACGCCCCTCTCACCGTCAGGAGCAAGTAAAACCACATTTCTGCCCAAAACATGATTGCATCTATAGAGTGCATCTTCCCTTTGTTTGACTGAGCAGTGAACACACCATATAAACCTACGAAGAAACAACTCCCAATCATCTCTGGCTGCGTATGAAGGCACTGAATACACATCAGAAACACAACAGAGAAACACCATGCTTTACAAAATGATTTTACTCATTTGCTGGTCAAAGGCACGTCTGTAAAATGCTGTGGAATAAAATCCTCCACAGCTGTTCTGGAGAAACCTTACAAACATATAAAGACACTTTTAAAGGCAGTTCTAGATCGTGCTACACATCAGAGGTCAAGCTCCGGCAGCCCATGACCCTGCTGCTCTTCATCACTGACACTCCTCTACAGACGAACACGGACCGAGCAGGAGGAGCGCACATGCAGACGTTTGCCGATTACACTCAGAAGATATAAAATAAGATCCAAAACCGTAACATCAAAACGATATATTCACAATATTGGTATGAACTCCAGTTTAATTAAAAGAAATGTGATTGTGAATGTAAACACAAGCGTTACGAACGTGAGAATTGTCCTGATCGAGACTGGGGCGTGGTCAATTATTAACATCAGCTGAACTCAAAGATAATATCAAGGACGTGAGATTCAATTCAATCCATAATTTAAGAGTTAGACACGAGTTATTCTGGCCTGTAACTGGTTTCCTCCAGAGCCGGTGCAGAAGCGAGCGGCTCTGTGTGTTGTGGTGTTAAGAGTGGCTCAGTCTGGTGACGGGACCGAGAGACACAGGGCATACGAGGATGGAGCGAGGATCCCGAGGGATTGCGTGTCACGCTCACACTGTCCTGGAGGGCAAGCGCTGTTTGTACATGCCTGCCAGAGCCTTGGCGGCGGAGTAGATCATCTGGCGGCGGGACATGCCGGTGAAGGCCTGGTGCCAGTCTGAGCGGCTGATGTTGGGCACGCTCCTCTCCAGAACCTCCCCGACCGTCACCAGCAGACCGGACCAGCGCAGGTTATAATCCGGAGGAGTCAGCGTCTGAGCCTGCGGACAACATCACACACACACTTCAGCGCTTTGCTTTGTTCTGAAACAGGAAGTTGAACTGTTCCAATGTTGCACACTCCTCTTTTCGGTTCACTTTCACCAGGCAACATTTCAAAGCTTAACAACACGTGTTTACGTTAGTCACATGTGATTAAGAAAGGGACGATGTTGTGCGAGAGTTAGCTATAATGCATCTCTGCTCTTCATCATGTTAACATATAAGAATAGAATTTTCGGATAATACAGGAAACGTTATTGAATCGTGTTGCAGTTACATTTTCAAGTTGACCAGTTAAAATCATAGCCTATAAAAACAAAGAATTGATCAAAATATATATCTATTTTTGCTAAATCATCCAGCTCTAATTGTGGCGAGTTTGGGCACCCCTCTGGGGATGTAGAATGACCCGGTCTGAACAAGAAGAGACTGTAGGTGAATGCCAGTCAGTCTCTGAAGAAAGAGGTTATTTAAACAAAAAACTAAATGTCAGAGGGACACCTTCAAAGAGCACCCTGCTGCTGATTTCTCCCGACGGACAAACTGCTCCAGAACTGCTGTTCAGGAGAGTTTAGTCCAGAGCGTGCTCAAGCAAACCGAACTAACAGCTGCTCAGAAGACATAGTGTTACCTGCTGCACATGCTCCAGGGCCACAGGTGTAGCCTGAGTGAAGGTCTCCAGGTGAATCCCGTTCCCTGGATCGTCCAAGATCAGACAGCCGATGTCAAACCACCTGGAGAGAGAGAGAGAGAGCGTCACCAAGCCTGCTCAGTTCCTGCGCTCTCACGAGAGTTCCCAGCAAACTAACGTCTAACAGACAGAATAATAGCTCCGCCTTCTTTCTTTCTGGAAACATTTGGGAGGTGTTTGAAAATAAAACACTTTAAAAAGAAAGAACACTTTAAATCACATACGACCCCTTTAAGAGCAATAATAGACATCGGCATTCGTCATAATATTGAACTCCTACTCTCTAATTAGTTCCTGTTTTGTTTTTTACAATTCTTGCAAGTTATACTTTTTGTAGGATATTTGCATGTCAGTCAGATGCAGCATCGGTTCCTTCTTTGCAATTTAAGACGTCTCTTATTGATGTCTACTGGTAAGAGTATACAGTATTCTGGTCGACTGAAGTCACTGTCCTGTGATAACAGCTCCTACAGAGCTAAAGCTGTGGCAAGTCCTGTCATCAGAGCCAGATGCAGATGCAGTCTGATGGATGAAACCGCTCTAGAGCCGAGGAGAACAGATCTTACTTGTCTGGGAAGAGTTCTGCAATGAAGTTTTCCACAGAGACCACGGGCTGCTTCTCGTGAATGATGGCGGCTCGCCGCAGACTGTCGATGCGCTCCTGAGCTCCCTGCACACACACACACACACACACACGGTTCAGTGCTTCCTGTCGTGTCACAGAGCTCCTGTCATGACTCTTCACAAGGACTGCTGACCTTGAGCCCTGCGGCGTATCCCAGCGGCTGCGGGGCGATGTTGGACTGACCAGCCTCTCCCGTCACCATGGCCAAACCAAACACTTCCTGAAACGCATCCCGCACCGCCGCCACCTTCACCTCCTTATCTGATGTCACAACCACGTCCACGTCTCCTCCGGACTCTGACACAAAACACACACACATCACATCAGCTGCTTTCCCATCAGGCTGAGCGGTTACAGATCAATCCACAGCTCAGCTACTGAGACTGTAGTAATGCAGTGATAACACTAAAACAAGACAAAGTGGAGATATGGTTGGAGCATGAAGCCTGCGCTGTAAGAACACCTGTCAGTCAGTCAAGACTCAAGACTCAACCCAGAGCACAGCTTTATCCACATCTCAGGGTCTGACGCAGACAGAGTGACAAACGAGTGCATCACATATGAGTCACAACACCAGAATGATAGCTGATGTAAGCAAGGATCAGGCTCGTTGATTGGTTAATCACAATGTTGTTCCAGGGTCAACAAAGATGTCGACCCAGTGACATGTTGCTCTCCACACCTAAACCTGCCTCTTCTGTCATTAATTACTCATCCTCGTGCCGTAAGACCTTCGTTCATCTTCAGAACACTCAAATAAATGAAATTTGTGATGATATCAGAGAGCTACCCATAGACAGAAACACAACTGAAATGACCCAGATCCAGACAGGTACGACATGAGGAGGAGTAATTAATGACAGAATGTGAACTAACCCTCTAAGATATTGTCCTCACACACACACACACACACACACACACAGAGCAGCACTCACTGATGTACGGTGCCATCCCAGGGTCCAGTGTGGTTATCATGGACTCCACAGAGTGTTTGGTTTTATCCAGGACGGTCTTGACCATAGGGTTCCCGGCTACACCCTGAGAACACACACAAGAGCATCAGGACAAGAGCGGCCCGCCCTGCCTCACGCTGCATACGTGTTAGCGCTGAACATCTGCTTTATAATCACAATTACAGATGCCACAACAACATCTTCCTTCTTCTGTTATTCTGTGCGCTCTGTGTTCTTTTCCTTCTACAGCTTATCTTAAAGCTTTCTTCATTTGAGCTTTACTATAGCATTTCAATACTATACATATTTGTACTTTTTATTTAAAGAAGAAACCGATCTGATGTTTAGCTCTGTGCTATAGAAGAGCTGTTCCGTTGTTTCTAGCTGGTTTATTTTCCTCTGAAAACATGGCATGCGTTGCTTCAAGCAGTAGAAGAAACATCACTCAGTGTAAATTGATTTGATTGTAATCGATAGTTATGATTTCTGTTATAATCGTGCAGGCCTAGTGTGCGTCCAGTACCTTGATGAAGCCCCACAATCCCCCAGGAGCGCTTTCATCCACAGCCCCTCTGGGGTCCTCAGTGTCCTCGGGGAACGTGATGGGTGAGCTGACGTCTAGTCCTCCAGACACCGGCTGCTGCATCATGGGATTGGTGATGATCCCTGCAGAAACAATCACATCTCAACTCCTGGACACTGCCGAGACCCGTCCTCAGTGCAAAGATGGAGCTTGTAAAGGTCAGAATCTGACATGCTTTTAATCAGACAGGAAGACATGCTTTTAAATGGTGGTTCAGACCTGGCATGGGAGGGGCGCTGGAGAAGCTGGGCATCAACGGCGTCTGGGGGGTGCGGCCTGCGTGGCCACGTGTGATGTCATATCCTGCGCTCACAGCGAAGCCGGTGGTGGGCGGGCCCATGGGCGGGGCTGAGAGGACGGGCCCCAGAGGTGGAGCGGGGCTGCTGTACGGGCCGCTCAGAGAGATGGGAGGAGCAGAGGAATGCATGGAGGTCAGAGGAGGAACAGGGCTGGAGAAACCTCCCGGGGCAAAGGCTGAGACGCCGGGGGGGCTGGGCAGAATCTGAGGACCGGACACACCTGGACACAAGAAGAGCACAGACTTCACAGGGGGAATGTGCCCAAGCAACATTGCTCAAAAACTAGCCCCGTGTCCCATCAGCCTGAGCTCTGAACACATCTTCAACATGTGTGCCGCGCTCAGTCAACACCACCACACACACACCGTCATTAATAATAGACATTAACATAGTTGTTTTTGCCTTGATGACACAACTGAAAAAAAGCCAATTCATTGGCTGGAACAATTTTTTTAGCAAAGACTCGACCGACCAGTTTTTAAGACAATAGACACAGTAAACAATGACACGCTCATGGGACACACTCCTCAGAGCTCGGAGCACACACACCGGGTTTACTGAACTCAGTTTTATGTCACTTTAATCTCACTAACAGAATATTTGTGTGTGTGTGTGTGTGTGTGTGTGTGTTACCGCTGGCGGGCGCTGTGACGGCGGGGGGTGGTGGAGGGGTGGTCGGGGGGGTGCTCTCTATGCCGCTCTCCTCCATCATCTTCACTCTGAAGAAGAACAGTGAACATGATCAGAATGACACGCAGCATTAAAGCTGAAACATTAAATATTTCTGCAAGTTCAGCCAACAGGCTCAGAAAAATATAGTTTTCCCACAGACTCATTTTGTGTTTGATGACTTGAATCATTTGTTTTAATCAATCATTTCACGAAAGAACAAATAAAACACATCTATGTTATTTGATTATATTTGTGAACTGAACAAATTATCTAGTTATGAACTACAAGAAGCTCCTCGTTTTAAGAAAAACTCACAATTTTCAGACATTTTTTCAGAAAATGAATTAATATCAGACATCATTTGCATCTTTAAGGCTCATTCACAGCGCAGACTCTGTCAGCAGCTCCTTGTGTTTAATTCACCATCTTCTCATGAGAATAATGACACACAAATACATTAATAAGAGCACAAATTGGATTGTGAGCATAGAATCATCCATTTTTTCCCCAACTAACGTTAGTCTGCTGGAGTTTGTCTTTCAGGTGTGAATCGGCCTTCAGTGAATGTATTTAGATTTGAAAATGATTAGCTATTGTCACTGGAGGACAAGACAATCAGCACAAGAACACAATCCCATCAGTCCTGAGCAGGACATCCGGTCAACATGTGCACAGCAGTGTTCATAACATCGCTGAGTTAATACGGAAGTGAATCCTAACTCTGCAGTGTGTTCACTGATGGTTATAATGGACACTTGCTCTCGTGTCTGTTTTGACTGTAATAATCCGCTCATATTTACACTCCTGACTCTCTCTCACAGCCCGAGACTGTCTGACTATAATAATGTTCAGAAAGCTGCAGCTGATCTGAGGAAGGGCTCTGTGAGTTTAGCTCAAGGCTAACCGCGCTTCTACACGATCTTCTCTAAGAATGAATCGTAACTCATCAATCGAGTTTGAAGCCACTTACCTGACGCGATCAAGCTGAGAGCAAACGTTAAAACTGGAGCCGACAGAGAACGACAACACGGCGGAGCACGGGCGCGCGCTGATGACGTCACGCAGTGCCACGTCTAACGGTGATGTCACTTTTCATCAAATAATTGGGAAGTTATTCAGAAGTCGTGAAGACACACCAGACAAATATTTAGCTCGGATGATCAGATGAGTCGTTTTAGCGAATCGGCTCTCTTGAATCAGAGTTTCCGCCATAAATGTAAGTGCTTTAAACAAAGCTACTGTTTTCTGTTGGAAAGGAATTTAGGTTGTTCTGTAAGTCTATCAGATCATTAATATGTAATCTGGAAGAAGACATTTAAACCTTTAGAAGACCCTATTCTGTAGGCTAATTCTTTTTTATTATTATTTATCTTTTTCTTCTGTTTATTTTCATTTTGAGGATCATGTACTGTCTCACTGTATTTGTGTTTATGCAATAAACATATGCTCATAAAAACAAAAGCCATCGGTTTAGAATTGGTTTTTAAATGCAATGAGAAGATATCTGCAGTCAGACTCATGTTAGGAGAGCTGGAGGTTAAGATGTCTATCAGTGTCTTTTGGTCAGTCCTTGTCTTTTGAACATCTAAGGATTGCTGAAAGGTGTTTCTCATTATTTACAGGCTTCTGAAATCCTCCCGAGTTCTCAGAACTGCTTTCAATGACTTCATATACATTGAGCTCTGTGCTTCGTCTGAACGGATTGCACTCTATTTTATGTATAAACATTTTTTTTAATTGCTGTGATTAATTTTTATTTAGATTATTTTATTTCCTTTTATGTAAAGCACATTACCATTGTGTATGAAATGTGCTATATTATTAAACTTGCCTTGCCTTAGCTCTGTTACTTTTGATTATATCAGATTCTTTAACAATCATCTGCTCGCTTAATGAGTGATTTTAATTACCTAGTTGAATAAACATTATTAACACATTATAGTGACACAACCTTGTATGTCTTCTGTGTGCTTGTGTGTCTCTGAGCAACACATAGAGATTCCCTTCTGAACGAATCGGGAAAGAAAATGATTCAGAGTCATGTTCGCAGGGTTTGCCAATTACTAATCAAAACTATCCTTTCAAGCTTTTCGATTTACATTCAGAGTAGACGGAATGAAAGCGGTTGCGTATGACTTCATCTGTCATCGGGGAGAGAAAGATGACACCTAGTGGAACAGATTACACTTTGTGCATTTATTTAAAAAAATCTGGAAAAATCAAAACAAAGATACAGTTTTAAGATACATACAGCACACACTCATACACACTGGAATCAGTAATATTAATCATTTCTCTGTGTGGCATATCTAGTACAGTAAAAAAGGGAAACAGTATACTGAGGTCCAGTCAGTGAAGGCCGAGTCTTCACTGCCTGTCCTGCTTTACACAGTATTGGTCAGCTTACAGAGGAATATGTTACACTTTAAAAAGGAAATAAATGCAATTCGTTAAAGAACTGGTACTATGTACAGTTTTATACAATTAAAGTCCAGGCTCAGAGCGCTTGAGACTCCTGTCCTAAATACTCCAAAGATGTATTCGTATCAGACCGACCCCATCACATCATCTTCAAGATTTGTCTTTCTTCGCAAAAGTCCAGCTTTAGCTTACTAAAAAATGATAAAGTACTACAAACTGAAGTATCTGCCCATCATTTCAGTGATCGTGTTTTATAGGACTAAAATCAAAAGACACAAGTCAAGAACAATACTAATGTTAAAACTTGTGACTGTAAACTATAGTTACTGGAGGCTGTCAATAATAATACGACACAAACTGTGATTTAATCAGGGCACTGTAAACCTTTGGTAAACCTGAAATGCTTTCGGACAAAACAAATTAAAAAATCCAGAGTCCAGTCTCAATAAACAGTGCTAATGTCCTAAATATTATAGAAAAAAACCCAGAAACTGTCATTATTGGGAATAATCTGATATGTTTAATCAGAAAATTAAAAAGATAGTTCACCCAAATTAGCCCATGATCTACTCACCCTCGAGGAATCCTAGGTGTGTGTGACGAGCTATATTTCAAGCTTCATAATAGCAGCGACAATAGCTCTTGTTTATTCATTAAGAAAGTAATCTACTCCTAGGATGCCTTGAGGGCGGCGTGCGGCGGGGGCCTGCCCACATCACAAGCGGGCACATGGCGACAAAGTTACTATAGTATATATACAATAGCATAATAGCGTGCCGCGAGATGCTCGTGCTCTCTCGTCTCTCGGAGAGGAGTGCCCTGGAGAGAGTATGCGTGTGTTACAGGGAGAGATAACGCTTAACAGAAACTGTTAAGATACTGGTTTTATTTGGTCGAAATTAAGTAGGTTAGGCACAAATTTGCTTACATGGACTCTTTTTCTAGACACGAGGTCTGTGTGTTTGTATGTGCTTCAGCCCAGGGGGACCCGTCACGACTTAGTTACGCCACTGCTTGGGGGTGAGGAAATCACGGGCTAATTCTGATTTTTGGGTGAACTAAGCCTTTAAGGATTGTCCTGTATCTGTGTGCAATGTTGTTCTGAATGAATGGAATGATTCGATCGTGTAGATTACGAATGTTTGCAGCTCCACTGAAACACTCCACTTGAGTAAGACTCGACAACAACTACTGAACCCTGTAGTTATGAAGGCGTTTAATAAGGACAGATGTGGAGGCGTCGGTGACGTCTCAGGTTTATTTGCTGTCCGTGTCCTCGAGGCTGGACGGGCTGCTGTCTCTCGTGGGCAGCAGGTCATAATGACACGGGATGTGGCTGTTCTTTGGTAGGTCGTAGGGATCTTGACAAAACGGCCCATTGCAGTTGTTGTTGGACAGTGTGAGGACAGAACTGACAGTCGGCTCTGGACAGAGGAAAACACGTGTGAACCATTACATGATTTACATACTGTTATCTCGCTAATTATTTATAAATATCAAACACAGCAGTTCCTGTTCTGCAGGAAAGACAAGTCCAGCTTCAAGCATAGCGAAGCCAAAGATCAGTAATGAAGACTTAAAAACTACAATGATTTCAAAAGACCATATTCAGAGCACTAGAATACTGTTTCCTGTTGCTCTGCTGTGTGGGTGAATATGAAGAAGTGTCTAGACCACTGGAGCATTTGCTGGCATGTACTTGCTCTTATTTGCATCTAGACAAAATACTGATGCAAGCCTCAAACATCAGACCCAGGCCAGGCCAGTAACGGCTCCAAATCCCCTTGATATTACAGAATCAGTACCAGGAAAACGAGCAAACAGAGGAGTGTATGTCGTTTTTGAGTCAAAGGAAGGGTAGGATCAGAAGCGAGTGTGAAGTGATGAAGGCTCAGAGAGGGGCTGCAGGTGGAGAGCACCTGCTACACCTGCTGGGAAGGGTTAGTGTAGTAAGAGATGTGCAGACAGACAGAGCTTCTGCTCGGATCTGCAGCGCCTGTGATGAACAGACCGGGGGCGAAGGCTGATGGAGAAGACAGGCGTGACGCTCGATTATAAACAGCTGCTCTCACACGACTCGGACTGTTCATACAGAGCGGATTTCATCGAGGAAATCCTGTACAAATAAAAACGACTCACTATGACTTTTAAATATTATATATATATATAGTTATATATTATATAGTTTAGAAAAGAATACCCAGTGAGATTCTAGCACAGTGTTGACATGACGTTGCTGCAGTTGTCGATCACAGTCCAGGATCTTACACCCGGCGATACAGTGCTGTGAGTATTCAAGTCATACTGCTGCTGCACAAATAGCATTTGAATCAACATTTGAAGTGAATCAAAACCTTTTCTCAAACAAATGTTTTTGTCTTTGATGAACTTTTTTGATCCACTTCAAACGTTGGCTGCTGTACACAGGTGGAGCTGGGGAAGAGGAGGGCTTCAGAGGAACTCTAGCGAACGAACACAAACCTATTATCTTGTCCCTTTTTAATATCATCAATTTGTAATAAATGTCCCCCAGCCTGAGTCATCTAGAGCTCGTGACAGAGCGTGGTTGTTACATCAGTTTTGATCATGAAAGTGCAGGGTTAACTTCTGTGGCTTGATCTTCTCTTACCAACTTCATAGACGTTTTTGTTGGCAGGACAGGAGGTGTTTATCTCAGCGTACGGTGCGTCTCTGTGAGCGGGAGACTTCATCTCCACATAGCCACACTCGGAGCTCTTGGTCAGCAGCAGAGGAGGGTCTTTGATGGTGGCGTATGGGTTCTCTGAGCTGTTCAGAGAGCAGGAGCTGGCGTGATACGGCATGCTCTTCACCAGATCTACAGAGAGAGAGAGACGCTCGGATCATCCCTGTGTGAAGCCGTTTACTCAGACAACAACCTAGGGCTGCCAAAATAAACCCAGAACTGAGTCTGAGACTCTCTGATTGCATGGCGATTCGTTCTGGAGTGAAATCTGAGAGTAGTTTTGAACAGTAGATGCCAAATCCTCACACACCTGATTCAAGAAAGCTGAAGCGAATCACAAGAGTGTTCACAGTGGGCTGTGTTTACATGAATCTGGCATCGTAATAGTATTCTGAGCCGAGGTGAAATCACAGCCGAACACACAAGCGCTTCAGAGCTCTTCTTGATAAAAACTAGATTAGAGCGCCACCTGCTGTTAAAATCTCCGCTCAGAACCTATTTCAGAGAGAATCGCCATACATCCTGAAGCAGAGGACAGCAGTGAAGTTCTTCATTAGAAAACCTCACTTCACAACATATTACACATTTTTACTACACTGCATTTCATATGAAATCTATTACTTTCTAATTCTAATATTTACTGGAGTACAAAAACGTACAAAATTTAGGGTTAGGGTTAAGTATTAAAGGTAAAACAAACAACAACGTTTATTTATGAAACCTAGCACTGTAAAAAGAAAGACATTATGCTCTGGAACGTAGTCTACCGCTGTCCGCCTCTGTTCAGAAGATCTCAAAATCAAACCAAGAATCGATTCTGAACTGATTTCTCATCACGGTCCTACGCAAACCTGTGTATCTCACAGAACACACTGCATCTCAGAGCATGCGGGGTGCAAACAACTTGCAAAATATCGTCAAAACAGTTGAAGTTTGGTAAACGAGAGAAGTCTCTCTGTGCTAAATGATCATTTACCTCGCAGGGACTTTCCCATGTAACGCCTGTCAACTCCATACGCTCCTAACCAGAGAATCAAGACAGAGGAAGTCAAACTAATGCAGTCCTTCTGTTGACATCTTACAGCTGCACATGCCATGATGAAGGGGTCAGGATAAGAGTTAGCCTTCTGTCATTCTTTGTAAAGCTGGTTAGGAATGTTTTGAAGCTGGGATGCTGGTTTGATCAGTCGTTTGCCAGCACATGACCAGTTTAAACCAGCATCCCAGCTTCAAAACATGCCTAACCAGCACATGCTGTTTTTTCAGCAGTGTCCTGAACATGCTCGTGGCTAACGCTAGGCTGCTGTGTGTGTGTTGTGATCATGCTGCACGTCACACCGAGCTCATTGAAGGATCCTCCTTGTTTCCAGTCGGCCGGTAGAGTTCCTGTGTGTTCCAGGAGAGAGAGACGCTTCCTCTGCTCAGCGTTCTTCAGGTTCACACACAACTGATTGTTCTTCGGCTGTCAGAAAATCAACAATTACAGTCAGTGTCTTACTACAACCTTCCACATAATGCCTGGATTCTGGGCAGCTCCTAAAAGCATGAGTTAGAGTCACGGTTTGGGATTCTTGATTAAATAAAGCCTTCAGTCAACATTCAATTCTAAATATCTTATTTTACTCCAAAATACACCAAAAAACACACAGGTGAGGGATCAGCTCTATTCAGCCCAGAATACCATTCCCAGAGTAGAGTAGCACCTTTGCATAGGGCAGGTTGTTGGCGTGAGGCGGGCTGCACTGGGTCAGCGTGTGATAGCTGGGGTTGGAGAAGTAGTTACTGTTGGGAAGGACGTCAGTCTGAGGGAGCGCCTCTACAAACAGGAAACGCATCACATTAGAATCGCACAGGAAACGGTAATATTGAGATGAAGCGTCTTCGTGATGCTGACCTGCGATGGCGTAGTCGGTGTTGGCCCTCATGGTCGGTGTGTAGGTGACCGCAGGCATCGTGGACTCTTTGCCTTTCTGTTTCTTGCGGTAGATGATGAAGAGGAGGAGGAGGATGAGAACGAGGAGCACCAGCACGATGATTCCTGCGATCGCACTGATCTGATACGAGTCCACCGGCACAGCGGTGCTCGTCAGGCTGTTCAGATTCCCTGCAGTGATCACGCCGGCTGAGAAAGACCAGAGACTGAGTCAAAGAGCAAGAGGCCCACTGGGTCCGTGTGTTTTTTACATCATTTGTTATGTCACAGCCTTATATTAAACTGCTTAAAATGACTTTTTTCCACATCCGTCTTAAGGCTGATGATACACAGGGCAACATTTTGAGCAATTTTGCTTGGGCACTTTCTGTATCTGTATCATTTAAATCGGTTTTGGACCCTGTGTTGCCCAGCAACATTGCTCAAAAAGTTGCCCAGTGTATCATCAGTCTTAGTCTCAGATGTCACAGCCATGGAGCGTTGGCTAGACGTCTGATGGCACACTTATCTGGAAACACTTCAGGACTTTCCAAGTCGTCATCATATCAGTAATATAACAAATTAATATAAAGCAGTTTAACATTAGGCTGTAACAAAAGTGAAAAAATGAATACTTTTGTAAGGCACTGTATGTTAAGATTTTTTTTGCTACTATAAAACAGCCTGTTCATACCAATGATACAAAGATTCTAGCTAAAGGGTAAAATACGTATTGAGCACATCATCCTGTTTCTCAGTAAATATATTTCCAAAGGTGCCACTGACATGACATTTTCACCAGAGGTCAGTAACAATCCAAAAAATACATACACACAAATAAAACTAAACTAATAAATTCAGAAATGAAGCTGTGTGTAAAAAAACTGAATCATACAGAGAAAAAAGTATTGAATAAGTATTAAACACACGAAGAAAGGGAGGAGCGACAACCCACAGACAGCCACGACTCCAGCTGAAATCTATCAGTAATTAGACAGCAATAGGTGGGAAATATATTAGCTAGTTCAGTCCCAGAACCTACAGTACCAACATGATGAAGATGAAACGAGGGTGGACCTTTTAACAAGACAACGTTCCCAAACACAGCTAAGATAACTGGATTGGTTTCAGAGAAATAAAGTAAAGCTGCTAGAATGTCCAGCCGATCACCTGACTTCAGTCCCACAGAAAAAGACCAGAGTTCATGGAAGAGGCCACAGAACCTTCTAGATTAGAAGACTGTGTGGAAGAATGAGACAAAATCACACCGAGACTAGTTTCTCCAACAGGAGGCATCTTGAAGCTGTCATTACCAACAAAGGCTTTCGTACGAGTTCGTCATTCCTCATTCCATTTTATTAAACAGAACTTCATTGGACTTGGATTGTTAACGGCATCTGGTGAAATCTTCACATCGACAGCACCGTTAGAAATATATTTATTGGGAAAGTGTTGCCGTGTTCAATACTTATTTTGCCCTCTGTATTTAATAATGTAAGCTCACCCTGGTCACAGCGCGTGCCTTTCCAGCCGGGGTTACAGTAGCAGGTGCCAGTCATGTGATCACAGGTGGAGTTATTGAGACAGTCACACACCTGTCGACAACCGTATCCGTACGTACCTGCCGGACACTCTGGAAGCCAGCAGAAAACAGAGGATCAGACGCGGACCACATACGAAAGGAGCAGCTCTGCTTCTATACTCACTCTGCTCACAGAGGCGTCCCATGAAGCCCGTCCGGCAGGTGCACTGACCCGAGATGTGATTGCAGTCTGCGCCGTTCTCACACTGACACACCTGAACGCAGTCCTTGCCGTAGAAGCCCAGCGGACAGCCTGAGGGACACAGCAGCAGCCTGGGGTCAGAGGTGAGCACACAGGCTGGAGGTCAGAGGTCATGAGGGCTACTCACGCTGTGTGCAGTACAGCCCCGTCCAGCCAGCCGTACACTTGCACTCGCCGTCGTACGCACTGCAGAACGCCCCGTTGTGACAGTTACAGGTGTGGATGCAGTTAGGACCCCACTGACCCGGGGGACACACTACGGGTGAACACACACACACACACACACACACACACAATCTGATCAAAATGATGGAAAAACAGCAACAGTGTGGAAAAGTACTTTACATTTAAAATAGTCAGTCTCCAGTGTCACATGACCCTTCACAAGTCATTATAATATGCTCAAAAAACATTATTAAAAAGTTTTCATATTAAAAACTGTTACCAACTAATAGTTTTGTGAAAGCTTTTCTGCTATTCTAAACTTTAATAATTAACCCATTTAATCCCATTTTTTTCATGGAAATATCAAATTATGTGTCATTAGTAAGTCATTGCAATTACGGTAACACTTTATTTTACGGTTACACCTGTTGGTAGCTTATTAGCATGCATATTATTAGAATATTAGCCATTTATTATTGCTAATTAAGCTCATTATTCTACATGACTTTACTCTACCCAATACCTACATTTAACAACTCCTGCACTAACTATTAATAAGCAGCAAGTTATGAGTTGATTGAGGAAAAGGTTGTGAATGTTCTTTTGACATTTCTTTGGAAAAGTGTTTTTTATGGTTGGTCACAATTATGTTGGGATAAAGTGTATATCCCATCACTCCAGTTATGAACCCAATGTACACTGTTACGTAACATTCTATGGTTACTATATAACAACACTGAATAGGTATATTAAGATGAAAAACAATCCCAGTGGTCACTATTGTTGCCATCAACATGTTTACTCACACTCAATAAAACTGAGTAATTGTGAATCAATATATTAACAGTAAACACCTTAAAGTTAACGTGTACCATCTATGTCTTTGTTAACTTCACTAGTCTTTTGTTTTGGAGTTTTGAAACAGTTATCTTAAAATTCATTGCATTTCTCACGAAAAAAATAAAAGAAAATTAAGCCTTGATTAGCAAAAGTAACTTCTTTTAAAAACATAAATGTTTTAAAAAAATAATCATATTTGTTGCAAACTTTTGACAGTTGTAGTGTGTAAGACGTGAGCGGATTGTGTGTGATGCTCCTCTTTATGATCAGCGGGGGGTGCTAGAGACCACAGACACTCAACGAATTGAAAACACAAAATCAGTTCCTAATGCTCCTGAGTGATAAACTTTCACCGAGCGGCGTCTTTATATGGACCATCCACTTACAGGAGAAGAGCTACAGCAGCTGAGCTAATGAGAGGACCTGCGAGGAGTTACATGCTAGATATTATTCAGGAGGGTAACACTCCACTACTTTTATACTAAAATCTCAAACAATGCCTTTGATAAGTATTGATCGGTAAACAATATGGGTTCTGCTACAAAATCATATCACATCATCATTTTACAATGCTGGAGACCCAACAGCTGCTATAAATGACAGATTAAGATCGCATCAGAGTTACACATGACCTGCTTCTATCATCTGATCATGGTTTATCGGATCTTAGCGCTGCATTTGACACTGCTCCACTGGCATGGTACTTATCTGACCGTCAGTTTGTGGCAGTAAATGAAGAGGAATCATACCAATTATAAGTATGGAGTACCTCAAGGCTCAGTACTAGGACCATTACTTTCACACTTTACATCCTCCCCTTGGGAGATATTATCAGGAGACATGGTGTTAGCTTAGGATAGTGGTTCCCAAACTTTTTATGCTGGGCCCCCCTTTTGCAGAATTACAAAAATTCAAGCAGAAGCAGCTCAACGGAACACACATTATAGAGTGGAGTACTGAGCAGAGCGTCACACATTGAGCAGTGCGCGCGCCTATACTGTTGGGTGGCGCGGAAGGTATTTTCGGCCGTTTATTTCTTTCGAATCTCTATAAAAATCATCGGACTGTACACTAGCCTTGCCACGATCCCTTTTCATATCAGTTTGGGAACCACTGGCCAGACATCGGCCTGTCATACTAAACCCTCCTGACCCAGAGATTGAAGCCTGACAGCTGCAGAACTGTGTGTAACACGAGAGTACTTAGTCAGCCACAATCTCTTCACAAAGACAAAGGCCAACATCAAGGCTGATGATACACAGGGCCACTTTTTGAGCAATGTTGCTTGGGTGCTTTCCCATTAAGACTGAATCTTTAGATCGGTCGTGGGCCCTGAGTCTCACCTGGTTCTCCGCTGACAGCAACATTAAACAAAGTTGCCCTGTGTATCATTAGCCTAAGGCCCAATCCCAATTCTACCCCTTACCCCTACACTTACCTCTACCCCTCCATTTGGCGCGTTCACGTGAAGGGGTAGGGGTGTCTCAATTCCCCTTCGATCGGAGGGGTAGGGGTAAGGGGAAGGGCTAGATAGCCCTCGAAACGAAGATTTTTCGGGACCTCACTTCAAACGA
>JAUMHQ010000065.1:166652-177153 GCA_032361165.1 Enteromius paludinosus
TCTCTCCACCTTCAATACCACGACTGAGGTGAGACCCTTGAGCAAGGCACCGTTCCCCCAACTGCTCCCCGGGCTGCCTACTGCTCCGGGTGTGTGTTCACGGGGTGTGTGTGTGTGGTGGATCACTTCTCACTGCTGTGTGTGTGCACTTGGGTGGGTTAAATGCAGAGCATTTGGGAAACCATACCTGGCCACTTGTCACTTCCTTTCCTTTTCCTTCCTTCCTTTCCTTAAATGCATAAATAAAACCGCAGTAAATTACGTTTGAAAACAGATGTGCTAGCGTCTGCAGCGTTTTCAAAAGTTTTCGTTTTTGAGGATGGAAAACGCTGGGATAGGCGTGTAAAGTTATGCTTTTTAAAACGCAAACGCACCTAGTGCAAACGGGGCAACATATCTGAGTTTTTCGCTGAACGGAGCAGCCGCAGCGGGAAAGATGTTGCCATGAATGCTCGGTGTGACATAGCGTGCAGTTTACCGTCATCTTAGACACATTTATGGCGCTTTTCCACTGCATAGTACGGCAAGGTACGGTTCAGTACAGCTCACTTTTGGGGGGTTTTCCACTGGGAACAGTACCTGGTACCTGGTCCTTTTTTAGTACCACCTCAGCCGAGGTTCCAAGCGAGCCGAACCGCTACCAAAACGTGACGTGTAAACTCTGCTGGTCACTGACTGGCCGGAGAAAATCTTGTGGTCGCGCTCCTCAGTAACGTGAGCAGCCCAACTAATCGATAACGGCATTCGTTGACAATGAATTTAATTATCGATAATTATCAATTTTATCGATTAGTTGTTGCAGCCCTAATTGAAAGCTTTGAAAATAACCATTGATAATAAAATCAGGCTCTGTATTCTTTTCAGATACAGTTGAAACCTTTGTTTGTTCATTTAAAGGGTCTGTTTCAGAGGTGCTAGTGGGTTTTTTTGAGTCTGTGTTACAAAGATGAATATCCTGACTTCGCCATGAGTCATTCTGCGAAACGGGTGCCATTTCCACTTTGCATCTTCAAGATTTTCACAAAAAATAAAGCCTTTTTTTAACAAAACCTACAACTTTACAGAAATGTTAACCCTCTAAAAAACATAGTTGCCCACCTCAGGCACAAACACCTTATTAATATTATCCTTTTTTTTCAGACAAGGATGGCTTTGTTTTACCACCCCGTTATGGACAATTTGCATACCATTAGAGTAGTGAAACAGTTTTTGTTTTTTTTTTCATTTTATGTTTTCCCTTATAGTAAAATGTCCTTTTTTGGAAACCCTCAATACACAGTATGTAATAAAAAATAGGTATATTCTTAGATTTTTGTTCTTGAAAAATTAATTTGACATTTCAATGGCCTCAAGTAGCATTTATTTGATTGATCCACACAATACGAACATCGTTCAACAATCATTTCTATAACATTTATTTTTATTTTTTTTTCATAAACGTTTAACAGAATGACGCTGCGACGGGGTGGTAAGTGATGTGACGGGGTGGACAAACTGTTTCTCTGTGCGAACTGCTGCTCCATATGAACTTTAAAACGGCGAAAACTGAGACATCAGAATAGGAGATGTATTTGAAAACATGCTCATTCTCTAAAAAACTGAAATGAGCATCATAACAGTGACTGGGAGAGTCGCATCCTTCTGGATGTCCATGTGGCGGGATGTTGCTTTAATGATTTCTAGCTCATCATCAAAGAGGTAGCACAGGAAGTCACCTCTTGGAGGCCAGAAGGTCACTTAGATCACTAATTTTCTTCTTTTTTCCTTGGTTTACATCCAGTAGAGATGGATCTCTTCATTTTTATGTGTTTTTGGACTGAACAAAGGCACAAACAAGAGCCGTGACTCATAAACGACAACAACGAGGGTTAACGTAAACTAGTGACACAGTGCTGATGATGTTATACTTCAGTTCAGAGTACTGAAAAATCCAACAATAATTATGGTGGATCTTTCGATCTCTGCTGTAAAATAAAGGGTGATGTTTCCTGATGTACACATGCTGTGACTAATAAAGAACATCTTGTTTGATTTTTTTGGTTGTAGAGTCCTACTGGGATGGCAGTGCATTTGAAACGGACACGGACCTGCCCGCTGGTTGGATGCGAGTGCAGGACACATCAGGCACCTACTACTGGCATATTCCCACAGGTACCACACAATGGGAGCCACCGGGGCCCCTGGAGGAGAGACCAGCCAGCACGTCACCTGCGGTCACGCCTGCTGATGAGCCACAGGTGCACACACCTAAAACTGTGTCCTGTTAATAATATTCCATCAATATGACATTATAGCTGTCAGGTGTGAGTGCTGAAGTGTGTAAACATGAACACGTTTGTGTTTAGATGACATGGAGTGGCGTTTCTCATCCGAACACATTCATTGAGGAAGAGCACTGGCAGGTAGGTTCATAACGGAGCCACAGATAATCTCATTCTGAATTTGTAAGTCCCTGTAATGCTTATTTTCCTTGTTTAGAAGGAGGACGTGGCTTCTGATGAGAGTCTAAAGGAGTTTGAGGGAGCGACTCTACGTTACGCCTCCATCAATCTCAGGTATACGATCAGTTAAACACACTTCTGTTGCTTGTATGAATTGGGCACGCACTTTTTATCTAAAGTTCTCCGTAATCGAGGACATGATCTTGGTCTTGTTAGTGCCAGGCTCCATTGTTTGAGCGAAAGGAGCATTTATTCCTCTCGCTGTCATCTCCCTGTTGTGTGCAGCTTTTCTCAGTCTGAGGAGGAAGAGGAACAGACTTATTTCAGCAGTAATGAGGGGGCGAAGGTAAGCACACGGCTGACTGACCACATACACTCTATTAAAGAAGCGTGTTTTCTCAATGTTAGTGTGTGTTATGCAGTGCTTTGCAGTGCGTTCTCTGGGCTGGGTGGAGATATCCGAAGAGGAAATGGCTCCTGGCAGGAGTAGCGTTGCTGTTAATAACTGCATCCGACAGCTGTCCTACCAGAAACACAATCTAGATGACACAGCGGGCATCTGGGGCGAGGTGAGTGCATATGTGTGGAAATCACTAGAATTAAAAAAGTTGAAAACAATCTGAGCATAATTAATTCTCTAAAATGGAAGATAAATTAAATGACTATATTTAGCAAAAGAAACCACAATGTAAGTCGAACGCTGTTCTTCAGAGAAATCCTCCGAGTTCTGCATGTCCTTTAGTTGTGCAGCATCTTCTGCATTCGTTTTGATGGATTGTGATGTTAAGAGGCAGAAGCGCAACACATGCCTTTGTCTGTGTCGCTGTGCAGGGGAAGGAAATGCTTCTGGTGCTGGAGAATGAGACTCTGAACCTGATCGAGCCTCACGGTCGAACGCTGCTGCACTCCCAGCCCATCATCAGCATCCGTGTGTGGGGAGTTGGACGAGATGATGGCAGGTACGTCCGTGAGGAGGTTAAAGAGGCACTGAATCTGAATCTTGTTTGCTTTGGATTAACAGCATGCGTGTGATCCCAGACTGACACAGTGTTACAGGAAATAAAATGGCTTAAGTTGAGTTTGATCACTTTTGTAGCGACTGCAACACTCTGTCTGAAGCTGGTGTAGATATCACTGAATTATGATGTTGTGTTTTTGTTCTGTCTGTCCTGCTGCATCATGGATCCCAGGGAGAGGTAGTGTGTTACTGCATTGTATTGTTCATTAGCTTTTTGTATACTTATTACATTATTAAGCGTACTGCAGCCAAAAATGAAATGTCCTAATTTTCACCCCCACGTGTCGATTAGACTGTCCTGTCCTAACACAAAAGGACAATTTTGGAGGAATGTTTGTCACTTTTACATTCAACAACTGTTCACAGAGACCACAGCTGTTAACCTGAACACAATCTGTCATGCACCATATTCTCTGTCTTCTGAATGCATGTGATGGCTTTGTGTGAGGAGCAGAAGTTATTCACTGAAAGACTTCCCCTCTAGTTCAGCTCTCGAATATTATTTTATGTTCTCAAAGTAATTCAGGTTTGGATAAAATAACAGGAGACTGTGGTGACTGAACTACTGTTGTCTGGAAAAGATCTGTGTACAGATTTAAAGTGTCACTAGATGATATTTTGCATTCATTAGCATATCCATGACATCATTGTATTGTGTTTGCATTCGGTGTATTGTCAGCACGTTGCATCTCTGCTTTTCTACTACCAGCAGTCACTTCCAGGTCAATTACTAGTTGCTGCTCTGTGCTGCTAAAATACAGATGTGTTTTCTGACAAAATTACCATACACTTATTAAAGACAGCTGGTAGAGCTGTAAAATAAGCTGTCAGCACCACAGAGCTCATTAGACTACAAATCACATTCTTTTGTTGGTCACACTAATTGTAATTTCCATGTGTTCTGCAAACACTAGATGCTCCTCTTCATCATTGCATCAGCCGCTGATGCTAGCAACCCCTTGGATTTGATAGTCTGAAGCCTGTAGAGAATCCTGCCTATTTATTGGCAGATAATATTAGCACTACCCACAGAGGCATTGCTTCACTGACGCCTCATAATGACTTCTCTCCAGGAAGACCATTCATCCAGCAATGGATGCAGCGTTGTCTTTCCAACTTGTCAGGGATTTGTAAGCAGGACCCAATTGCAGATAGTGTTCAGGGGGGTTATTTTCAAAACTGATAGATACAAGAGGTAGTGAATTGCACAGGTGATAACATGAGGAACAATACACAACATGACAAGGGAGGACGGCAGGATAGAACACCAACAGGAGAAGCCTGACAGGGTAGAGCGCAAGAACAAGACCAGATTAAGCTAGACCAAATACGTGAAGGCCGACAACACGAATATTGACAATGCCAGAGCTGGGGCCTGTTCCATAAAACAAGTTTACCAAATAAGCCAGGCCTGTTTTAATTAGTCCGACTTATTTTAAACCAAATCGAAGGACAGTAAGTCAGACTAACTGAAATAAACCTGGCTTATTTGGTAAACTTGTTTTATGGAACAGGCCCCAGGAGAACCAGTGGCAGGAACAGGACAGGAATTCTAGAACAAGAGACTAGACAGGACAAGGCTCCACAGAAACAGATACATAAAAGGCAGGCAGGGAAATAATACAAAAATTTAAGTAATTGCATAAAATATCATGATCAACTTTAATATAAAAAGGCGCAAAGCAAGAGATCAAGACTAGGAGAACTAAAAATATAAAGAAATAAAAGAAAGCAAATTCAAACTAAAAGAAAGGAGCAAGACAAAACATGAACCTACAAAGGACTAGACAGGACAGGGACACAAGACTTACCAGACAGACACTCAGCCACAGGGAGAAAGACCGAGAGGACAATGACAAAGTAATAATTGTAAGTAATGACGAGTGTGTAAGACAAGATGAACAGGGCAAGGGGCACAATAAATAGGGAGGAAAGCACACGAGGAACAGCTGAAGACAATCAGCTAAACAAGGACTCAACAAGGCTAACGAGAGGGTGTGGTAAAGAGGAAACAAGGAGGAGGGACTAGGGAAGACCATGGCTGACAAAAACAAAGCGAGGCAAGACACAAAACATAAAGACACAGAGACAGGCAGGATCTTGACAGGACTATGATTTCAGGAGTTATATTCTTGAGTGGTATAGAGTGGTTCAACCCTGAGGTCCTCGCTCCATAGAGTGGATATGTTGACATTTGTGCCCAAGTTCAGAAGCTCTCACATCATTAGTCTTTTGTATGTAATGATCTTCATCCTGCCAGAGACTCGGTTCAAGTTGTTTCAGCATGTTCTTATGAGCGTAGTGCACATTGGCCACTGCTGATCTTCCAGGATCATAAAAAGTTCCTAAATCCACTATAAAAAATTCATATATTGCCATAAATCCTCTGTTTATTCAGCTACAGTGAGACTGGCTGGAAGGACTTGCATTATGTTTATTCTGTGGGGCATATTTGGCGTTTTAGCACATGAGCGCACTCTGGCCTTCAGATGGAGAAGTATTTACTACTGATCGCAGAACCGTGCTTCACTGATGAGCTACGCTTAGAAAAAAATGCAACCTTTGCCAAATTGTGACTCCAACTGAATTCTGATTAATTGTGTAGCTACTTTGGCCTGAGGAGGATCATACTCCAAATGGTTTCCTTCCTATAAAATAATTCAGTGAGAACAATTCTTAAGAGGTGTCAGAGAAGCAGAGTGGGTGAGCACTATCTGCCAGTAACATCATGTGACTCTTCATGGGCTCAGTCTTCACACCAGAGCACACCAGCATCAGCCATAATGTGGCATATCATCTCTAATTCAGGGAACCAAGCTTTCACACACAATCAAGACGTTTGTTCCTGTGCACGCCTGTTATGGATGTTGATGAATTGAAGTGATACGACAGCATGCTTATGTTTATATTATCTTGTCTCTGACTACAGGGACTTTGCATATGTGGCCCGAGACAAGCTGACTCACGTGCTCAAGTGTCATGTGTTTCGGTGCGACACCCCTGCAAAGAACATCGCCACAAGCCTGCATGACATCTGCTCAAAGGTGAAGACGTCATAACTGCTGGCTGTTTTTGATTAAATCTGAAAAACATTGTGCACTCTGCTGTAGTGTCCAAAATAACCTGTTTATGGAAACTATTAAAGGGATAGTTCTGTTAGCATTTACTCGCGCTCCATTCAATCCAAACTCTGTTTCTTAATGTTACAAACATTGAAACATTTAGATGCTGAGCAGTTGATCATAGCTGTTGAATTTCCTTTCCTTTTTCTATTCTATGTGAGTCATTGGCTACTATCAACTGTTGTTTGGGAAACAACATCCTTCAAAATATCTTGTTTTGTGCTCAACAGAAGGAAACTGTTTATTTTTATTTTGATAGTCGCTTTGTTCGATTTTATAGTCGTCTACTCATTTAGATCAGTTTGGATCAGCCAGATAGAGAACTGCAGATGCAATTATGTCCATGTGTTTTGTTTTATATAGTTTTGTCTGTATTTCCCTAGATCATGGCCCAGAGGAAGTCATCCAGCAGACTGAACACTGACCCCTCAAGACTGAGGGACGTCCCTTTCCAGGGTAACTTATGACATGAATCTTCAGTATAGTAGCACAGTATCAAACTGTTGAATGTGCATCGGATGTTTCTCTCTCACTTTCTGCAGTAATGGATAATAATGAAATGATATCACTATGACTGAGTCAGATCTTTCTTCCTTCAGAGTTCCCAGCTCCCAAGAATGAGCTGGTCCAGCGCTTCCAGGTGCGCTACTTCGGTCGTGTGTCGGTGGTGAAGCCAGTTGGTAGGAAGTCCTCATTAACTGCTATTATACATATGAATTGCATTTTGTCAGAACCTGTAGCACTTAAAATAGCATGTTTCATGTTTAAATCCAAGTTGTCTGGCTGAATTTGAAGTTGAGTCGTGTGGGTGTCTGTCTTTTGAAGGCATGGATGTGATTAACGTAGCATTGGAGACCGCTCTTAACAGCAAAGACAAGGCGGATTGGACACCTGTGACCGTGAACGTGGCGTCTGCTACACTCACTGTTCTGACTGCTGAGGTCAGGTTCCTATTTGTTGCTGTACTTGAGTATTATGTGTAACGCTGTATGGTGAAAACGTGATTAGATAACCACGCCCATATTTCCTGTCTCATCGTCACAGACAGAGGAAGTTCTTTCTGAATGTCGTGTGCGTTTCCTGGCATTTATGGGAGTCGGGAAAGATGTGCACACGTTTGCATTCATAATGGCAGAGGGACCTGGAGACTTCATCTGCCACATGTTCTGGTGCGAGCCAAACGCAGCGAGTCTGAGTGAGGCCGTCCAGGCCGCCTGTATGGTGAGTACGGATCATACAGCACAAATTTCAAACAAAAAACATCTTTAAAAGTTGGCCTTGAAAGAAACCCTGATTTCATCATTTCGGACCAGCGATCCAAACCATCCAGAATGTGATGATCTGATCATCTCTCAAACACGGGTAGATGTAGAATGAACGTCCGCACAGAAAACACATGTACGTCTGTCAGATGTCAAATCTATGAACCCTAAATGATCTTGAACTTGCACAGCTCTCTGCTTCTAACGAGTCCTGATTAATGACAGGAAGATCCGCAGTCATCGTCCAGATCCATTCATTTAGAACCGCTTACATTCCCAGAAACCTGCAGTAATCAGACAATTAAAAGTGCGTACGTCTGCTCAGAGCCTGCACTTTTCCACATCTGACAGTCGTGGCGTTGATTTTAAGCACACGCACAATCTGAGCGACGCACACTTGATAAACGAGGCCCTACATCACAGAACCATCAGCGGTCTTTGATTGTTTCTGGGTGCAGACGTTACGGTTCGATTAGTATAATGTGGCAAGCCTAGTTCAAGCTGGGATGTGTTGCTCTAATGTATAAATGCTCTCGCTCACAGCTGAGGTATCAGAAGTGTCTGGACGCTCGGCCTCCCAGCAGCGGCAGCTCCTGTCTCCCCGGGCCGCCCGCTGACTCGGTCGCCCGCAGGGTCGGCTCCAGTGTGAAGAAGGGCGTTCAGAGTCTGCTGGGTAGCTTCAAGAGATCTGGATCTCAGACACCCTGAGAAGGAAACCCCCTCCTCCGCAGTGCTCCCTGTTCTGTGTGTGTTCAGCAGGAAGCAGAGGACATGACCTGATACTCCATCACTACACCTCACATTTTCAGTTACTGTGCCTGTGTTTGTTTACGTTAGCAGCAGTACTGTAGAAGTACTTAGCACTACTGGGTATGAATGTGATCTTCAGTGTAATCGATGTTATGTGAACTACACTCTCTAACGACACTAAACATTACGCATGCTATCAAAAAAACACTAAAATGAGCTTATATACTATGCAATGTGCTTTTTTAGTTTAGTTTTGTTTTTATTTGTCGTCCTTCCTCGGGCTTAGCATCGTGACACATACCGCTAGCTTTGTCTGCTTTTCTTGTCTTCTGAAGAACTGCTAACTCTTCCCCAAACTCGATGCCGCACCGTGACTGAAATCAGTAGCAGACCCAGAGTTGGTAAAACGTTCGCTGTCCTCACTCCCTCACTCTCATGTCCTAGACGTCTGTTTTCGACTCCTTTTATGAGAAAAGCTGCAGTTCTGCATTTATTCGACTTGCCTTTCAAGTCACAAAGCCTTTTAATTTCTTCCGTTATATTTAATGTTTGTTAAAAATGAATTTTAGCTTTTATTATACATTACTGTACAATGACCCGCTCTGTCAGTTTGTGAACTTAGACTATTTTATTCATTTGTAAAATAGCATTAACATATCCTAGTCTTCCAAAGTGGATTTGTTTATTAAGAAAGCCCTGCTTTAAATGAGCACGCTTTAAAAAATTATTTTAATTTTGTTTTAATTTTTGTGCGTTTGATGGCTTTATAAAAATTATTTTTGATTATGATCAAAAACACAAACATAACATCAGCATAGTGTGTTTAACAGAGACATACGCTGATTCTCTCGAGGGTGCTCTGCGTTTCTTCAGTTTGTACATACTGCTTTGTCATTAAAAATGTTTGTTTTTTTGGTCCCTCTTAGATTGTATATTGAAGTCAACTGTTTATCTGCACATATTTACACGTGGGGGGAATGTATCTTAAATGCATTGCAACGATGGATGTCTTGCTGTATATAGATTTATTTTATTTTTATTTTTTTTCTTTCAGATACAACATTGTAACATATTGTCTTAATCTTCTAAAGAACGTGTCGAATTCATAAATATCATGTTCTTTTATTATTCTGGTTAATGTACATACTGAATTTAATACACTAATAGGAGTAGAATGCTCAATTGTCCATTAATTTTTCTCATCCATCTTCAAGTCTAATTACACCTGTCGTTAAAGGGAATTTTTAATGTTGTTTTTTTTTTTTTATCTGTCTTGTGGATCTGAATGCTTCACCTTGGCCCTGTTTACTCTAATACTTTGTGTGTAGGTCTAGATAATGTAATGTGATGCTTAAAATGCAGTGCTGTTGGTAACACTCTAGAAAAACTATATTGAAAAATAAGCGTTCATGTAAATATTACATCCAGAAATGGTAGCAAGGAAAGAAGGTCCTTTGTTTCAATGAAATACCATAAGGGTACTTGTTGTTTGTGTGCTAAAAAGCACAGCTATAAAAACACAAGCTTCAAATGTTACCTGTTTATGGAGAAAATTCACAGATTGGTAAAATGGTAAAAGTACATTTGCTTTTTTAAAAATGCATTAAAATTTAAGCGATATTAGATATTGTAAAAACTTAAGGTTCGGTCCCAGAAACATTATCAATGATGTAGGATGTTTTTGTCTTCACATTTTCTTAAGGCAAGTTGAAGTGATTTCTTAAAAATGTAAATTGGATGTTCTATAGATGCATATAATGTGACTGGATGGAATAAAAAGTTGAAAATCCCATTTAAAGCTTTTTTTTCTTCAATCAATCACTTTTATTTCTATAGCGCTTCTAACAATACAGATTGTAGCAAAGCACTGAACATTATCAAACAGAAGAACAGAGTGATGGTAATGTA
>JAUMHQ010000065.1:181624-192093 GCA_032361165.1 Enteromius paludinosus
GAAAGAGATCCGTGCATTAGTCTGAATGCAGCTGTTAAAGCTGCCACTGTCTATGATCTCATCAGTAATAATCAAGCAATCAAGCATCGCATATAATATAAAAAATTATATGCGAGTGTGAACTCGTGGAATGCTTGGATGAATACGTTCAGATAGAGGACAGAAACTGATAGTCATTCATGGTTTATTGGTAAGAAACAGTATCAAGACTCAAAGCTATGGGTAAGTGCTATCAAACAATGCATTAAATGATGAGCTGGGACTACTTTACGTGTGATACAAACAAATCAACATGAAAACAGGGTTTCGTCCATCGATGCCGTTTCACACGGTTATCTAGGCAGCGCTGCGCTTCATTCAAACTTGATGCCCTGGGCCAACGGCAGATCTTTGCTGTAGTTGATAGTGCTGCAAGAAAAGGGTGTCTCAGTGAGGGTTTGTGTGTCAACAGGACAGTTATTGTTTTCATTTCATCTCCACCTTTTTCCTAACAAGCCTACTGAGTTTTAAATCATTTGGTTTGAAGAATCTCAACTGAAGGACAAATTAGATTGTGCTACAAATAATCTTTCTCGGTCATTGTGACTGAATGAGCAGTACATTTTCAGATTTCCTCTTGTGTTCCCTGGAAGGTGAATGAATTTGTAGTCTGCTTTATATTTATGATATGAACCATGAATACTTCCATGGAATACACTGAGAATCTTTCATTTTCTCCTCAAATCTCTTTCCAGGTTTGTTTTCACATGGATGCTATTAAATCTAATTGTAACGAAATACACAGATATTGCTATAATGATATTTAACCCATTGCTGTGGACAGAAGGAGGATCTTTAGTTTTTTATTAATTATTTTACACTTAAATGAGCTTTTAATGATTGATGTCACCTCATTGTACCTGGTTTTTGAACATGCTTATTGTGATGTTCATGAAGCAAACCTTTTGCTGATTGTTTACAGTGTAAGCGGAAATTACTCCCATAATTTGCACATAGCATCATGGGGCGTAGGAAAAAGGCGGATGATAAACAACATGTTTTATTTCAAGCATACAGGATCATTTCCTGAGGATCTGATGTAGATCGACACTCACCATGTGGATCTTCTCATGTACTGCTTCCACGAATCACTGCCGGACTCACGGCCACCTCCTGTGTGTTTCTCTCCTCCTGCGCGCACACACACACACACACACACACACACACACAGATCAGCTGGACAATCAGCTCAGGCTGATAGATGGAGCTCTTTAGAGAGGTTCCTTTTCCACTGAAATGATCCTGGCACTACGAACCTCTCTCAGAAGCGGTCTGTTTGAGACCCGAGTGGAGCATGACCACGACAGCTGTATCTTTGTTCTATTATATTAATCAGTGCTTGTCATTTATTTATTACTTATGCTGACTTACCTACAAATCACCCAGTCATTCTTTCCACATATAGACCTATTCAAGTGGTCTGCTGAGATTTAGTTTTTCTGCAATATATATTGCAATATGAAAAAAAAAAAAAAAAAAAAAATTCCAACATTGTGCAGCCCTAATATGAACAGGTATCGATTTAAAGAAGTTCAGATGATTGCTTTGGAAGCTTAAAAACTCAAAAAGGAATCTAGAGACGCAATCAACTGAAGCGCTGTCTGTGAAGGTGTGAACCTAATGAAGTGAAAAAGGCACAGTATTCCTCAGGAACATCTCGCAGATGGCAGGATCTCCAGCAGTAGGCCATTAATATATTCTAGTGTTTATAGTGCTTTCTTCTTCAGGTGTAAAGTTCTGTCTCACAGACACAAGAACTCTGGTTAAGATGACTTCTTGACTGCTCCGGTCATGGACATGGGACAACAATCTTGAGACATCTTCCCAAGAACACTCAATATACAGACTCAACTCCTGCATGGTATTAATTGGACTTAGCCAGAAAGCTCTAAAATCTAGTGCTAACCGAGGTGAAGGCATACAAACCTTGATCAGCCTTCATCAGAATTCAGAAAAAACAACAAGTAACTCACTGAACCCTGACAGATGGGACACCGTTGGACTCAAGGAATAAAAACAATAACGTCAACTTTGGTCTCTATTTCTTTGCCTAGTGTTTCCAAACCTCTGAGCGAAGCGACTGACAGACCCAGCAATGGTTTGTGTTTGTGTGTGATGAATGATGTGCAGATACGCACCAAACGCTCCTCCGATCTCTGCACCGCTGGTTGGAATGTTGACGTTCACGATGCCGCAGTCAGAGCCTTTGGGACTAAAGACAGGCGTTACACTCCATTCGTCTCACTAAACTAACTCACCAACACTAGTCCACCACAGGTAAACAGCGCTCCTGCACACGTACCCTAACCAGCGGAACACTCGACCCATGTCTTTAGTGAAGATGCTGCTGGAGAGCCCTTGCTTCACTTCATTATTCCAGGCAAATGCTTCATCCTCCGTCTGAAACAGTGGGAAATTATTACCGGCAACATTCTAATTATATCACAAAGTATGCAAAACCAGGATGCAATAAAGAAGCCCACCTTGAATTTAAGCACATACAGGATGGGCACGAAGGTCTCTGTGTGAACTATGGGAGCGTCGTGTGGCAGTCCAGTGATGATGGTAGGTTCCACATAGTTCCCCGGGCGATCCATAATCTGAATCAGAATTCAGCGCATCAATAATTGACAAATTCCTGTGCCTCAGAGTGAGCAGTTAAAGCGATTCTGCAGGGACAGTTCACCCAAAAATGAAGATTCTGTCATTCATATGATGAAATCTGGGATGACCCTAACCCTGACCCTGGATAGAACACCTGTTTTCATTAATTTAGCCACTGCGATGAATAAATAATTGGGGTTGCATTTCATTTCTTCTACACGGAATGATCTAGCAGCTTTTCAGCAGAAGGTACTTTCCCTCCATGCAATAGAAAATATCTCTAGTTTTGTCTTAATTCTACATTTTTTATAACATTTTTTTTTTTTTTTTACAAAATAGCATTGATTTGATTCAGGAGGCCTTTATTCACCACAGTCATGTGAGGCTGGGTGGAGGTGCTTTATTGCACTGCCATTATAACGCTTTTAAGAGCCAGAGCCATTTTTAATATCCCTCTGTAACTGCATTCATCTGAAAGTAGAACGTCATACACCTAGAATGGCTTGAGGGAGGGTAAATCATGGTCTAATTTTCATTTTAAGGTGAACTAACCGTTTAATGAGAAGCCCTGATTTAGAGGAACATCAAAGTCACAAATATAGGGCATTAACAGTCAGAGGATGCCCCGTTTCTAGTGTAATAACCACTTACCTTTCCTCCACACACAAGAGTGCCGCCCTGCTGCTTAGCTTGCTCTACAGCCGCCAAATACTGCTCTACAGCCTGTTTGGTGTGCAGAGGCCCATAAAGAGTGCTTGCTGTTAAAAAATGCAGAGCAATTAATGCAACACACTGCGTATCATTTGTCCAATGTGCTTTTTTCAATGAAATTGTATTTCACCAGGAAAAAAAGATTTAAGAGCAGGCCCATAATAATTGCACAATTATACCACATTATATCCTGTTTTTCCCGAGGCAGACGGCCTCATGCAACTGGAGCAGAAGGATTTTCTTGTTAACACTAACCTATTAGTTGCTTTGCTAGCACGCATATTATTAGAATATTAGTCATTTATTAGTTAATGCCTTATTCTACATGACCTTCTCCCAGGACGTAAGGAATAATGTACACCCAGCAGCCCGACGCAAAGCAGAGACTGAAGGGCTTTATTCTGCGATAATCTGCTGGGTGTTGATTATCCCGCTTATTACACGGCTTCTAAGAGTAAGAGTTAAGTTTTAGGGTTTTTTTTGTTTTAACCGGGCAGTTATCTGGGAATAACTAACCATGGAATGTGACTGACCAATCAGAATGAAGCATTCCACGAAGCCGTGTAATAACTAAACTTAACTATTAATAAGCAGCAAACTAAGAGTTTATTGAGGGGAAAGTGATCTGCTATTACCTATACAAAAACAAGTTTGTGCTAAAACTATCTAACGCTCCATTTTAAGGTACTCACACAGAGACATGCATTTACAAATTAGGGCCAAAAAACACACCTCTCCTGTGCATATGTTAGTGATTGAGCCCCATGATTCTCCACTGAACTTACGGTCCCAAGGGTCACCGATGCGGATCTGCTTGTAAGCTTTAGCGATCCTCTCCACTACATCGTCATGTACACTTTCATGCAGCATCTAATCCAGCAGAAAAACAGATGAACATCAGTCAGACTGAAAGCGGTCTGTTTGGTCTCCTCTCTTCAGCACGCCGTACTGACCAGTCGTCTGGTAGTAGTGCAGCGCTGGCCAGCCGTCCCCACAGACGCAAACACAGCAGACGGCACAACCAGATTAAGATCAGCATCCTCAAACACTGCGGCAAAAGCATTGGGAAAGGACTTTGTGAACTGTATTAAACACAGAAAGACTGCAGAAGAGAAGACCATTTAAATCAAGAAAACAAACCTATGATGGCGTTATTTCCTCCCAACTCCAGCAGCTGACGACCTGCATAAAACCAAAATATTTACATGTACTATATGCAACAGAAATGGGTTGGTTTCATTAAATGTTGTGTTAGCATCAGCGCACAGGTCTGCAACGTGTCTCCACAGCATTACAGCAAACTGCAGAAACACATCGAGCACTCCGCCAACTTTAGAATTGAAACAATGAAGTACCACGATATTCACCTCGCAGTAAACTTTCCTTTGGTTTACTACATCGAGAAACGCTGGCATCTTTAGCTCTCAAAGCTAAAGGCATGTAACACGAGTGCGTCATGCTGATAATGATGTGATGTGTTATAAATCATTTTATTATTATATACAAAAATCTTGACCTTTAACACTAGCTCTCTTTATTCTATTTATCTACTGGTTTCCTTTTTATTAAAAAACATGACAATAACAGTCCTCTGATTCTATCTCTTTATTCTATTTCTATTCTATCTGAAGAAGAAGAAGCAGCAGCAAATGTGTACTGTTAGACTAACTGGGACTAGTCTATTGTTGGTTTGTGTGCTTTGTAGGTCACTCTGGATAATCGTCAGCTAAAAGACAACATGTACAAGTAAATGTAAATATGAATGAACTCACCGAACCGTTCTTGTACCATCATGGCCACCTGTTTGCCCACCTGAGTGCTGCCTGTGAAGGACAGGAGACCCACTCGCTCGTCTTTAGCCATGGCCGTGCTGCACACACACACACACACACACACACACACACACGACTGAAGGATTGTCTCTTGTGAAGAGCTGAACAGAGAGGAGCACAAACGTGCTTCATCTCATACCCAATGTCAGCACCGCCACACGTCATGGAACAGATGGCTCCAGGAAGATGGTTGCTCTCCAGCACCTCAGCTACAATCCTGCACAAACACGAAGAACAGCCTCGATGAATTAAAACTACGCTACAAAATACTGATCAGCCCAAAGTCTGTGCTTTTAAACGCCTGACGTGTGAGAATGAAGGAGTTCTGGGAGATGATCAGAGTTCATTCTGATGTGATACTTACACTGGACAACTCTTATTCATTTCATCAATACAAAGATAAAACGATCACAAAGACTTTATCTTTGCCCGCTTTTCCATCCTTTTTTAACATTGTGTAACCTTAAAAGATATTTAATCATAAAATACTGTACATAATTTAACATTAGTTCATGCTACTAAAACCAAGAACTCTGAAGCTGCCGTTTAGCCATTGGCTGGATTTACACACAGTATGTTTTTACTGATCCACTGACATTCTGACTGACTTCTCGTGGTGTGAAGCTCCGCTCTATATAGGTGTGTTTTGTCAAGCTGCTCATGATCACATGATGTATAGTCTGCTCAGGTATTTCTATCTAGTGTACTTGCTCCTGTTTCCTGCTGTGACACGCCATCGCTGCTCTGATAAAAATATCTTTGTAAGACTATAAATCTTTTGCATAGAAGTGAATGATAATAAAACACTGATATTTAATTTCTTCCTGCTCCTATAGGCATGGCTGCAATGCATGCGAGATGACAGAAAGCGCACCTGGTGACGGCGACGCTCGTGAGGGGTGTTGTCGGCGCTCCTTTCCTGTCAAACAAAGAAACGAGTTATTGACTGCACACTGACTGCAGTAGCCTGCACCGAGAGAACGCAGGTCTAACCAAAGACAGACGTTTCCGCAGATCAGAGCAAGGGCGTTGTTCCAGCCGTACACAGCCACGGGAAAGTTAAAGGCGGTGATGATTCCTACCAAACCCACAGGATTCCACTGCTCGATGAGCGCATGCCCCGGCCCTAAGAGCACACAGACACAACACTCAGTCTGCATTCCACTCTCTGACCTGCATCCACATCAGAAGAGCACAGGACTCACTCTCGGAGGGCAAAATGGGTCCGCCGATCATACGGGACAGTCCTACAGCGTAGTCACAGACGTCCACATACTCCTGTACCTCGCCAACACCCTCCACGTAGATCTTGCCCATCTCCAGAGACACCTGCACACAGAAGAGCGCTGTGACGCCGCTCACGCCTGACCCTCTACAGCCCTCTCACAGCTGACTCACCAAGCTGCCCAGAGCTTTGATCTTCCCTCTCAGAGCGTCCCCGATCTGTCGCACGATTTCACCTCTCTTCGGAGCAGGAACCTGGGTGACGTGTGAAGAAATGTGTTATTGTTCTCCTCAAGATTATTTGATTAGGGTCCAAGCACTGAAAGAGGAGATACTAGTGCTCAGGATCGGTCCCTCTCATTCATCTTCATCTGAATCAGTGGTGTTGAATAAGACACAGTAAATGAACGTAAAGATTCTGGATATCTTAAGCAGTGTTGCTTCTTTTTTTGCCCACATTTACATGCTCCCGAATAATCCATCAGTAATTAAGACTGAATGTAAACACCTTAATCCGATTTGAGCTCGATCAAGAATGCATGTAAATACTCAATCGGACTGAAAACCAGAATGTTCTTCGCGCTCACAGACGAGTGATTTTGGGAATGTTTCATGCGCATGATAAACATTTCTACACTGACTACAGACTCCTGCTGTACTTTAAAGCCTTTGCTTTATGATTCTCCTCAAGCAGTAAACCAGAAGGAAGTTACGAATAAAAGATGGAAATCCAGCGATGAAATGCCATGATGCGTGTCAGCTGTAGCTTACATCTGCCCACACTTTCCACGCGTCTTGTGCTTTCCGTACAGTTTCCTCGTATTCTGCCATGGTTGCCTGTTTAAAGACAACAATCATTCAGGGACGGAGTCACGTCTATCCATGTATTGTGTTCATGAACTAAAGCACAGTTTGGTTTACCTGGCGCACTCGGGCAATGGGCTCATTGTTGGCTGGACAGTATGAAGTGACCACCTGTACGAAACAGAGAAGGCATTAAACAGCGTCCTGTAACATACGAAAGACAACTCTGCAAACGCTTTACTTCCTGAATTATTAAAAGCAGGTGTTGCAAATTTTGGCATTTTATTCCTAAACTTACTAACTGCTTGCATCACCTCTCATGTCCAATTCTTAGTTTTTGTCAATAAATCCAGAAGCTGCATGTGAAGTGCCATTTAAATGCTCTGCATCTGAAAACTTTGCTGCCTTTTGAACCAACGACTTTTTGCACGAAGGCACCTCATGAAACTGATTTGGGACAGGCTTCTGAGACAGAAGAACCCTTCTTTAATGACCTACAACAAAATAGAACGAGTTATGGTGATGACTACATTAATATTTAATTACTACAATGCTAATTTCTCACTAGAAACAACATCAAAACGGAAAACGTTAGTCAGAAATATACATTTACCACCAAACGCATCTTTTTTCAGATGCTATCTTTATTTTTTGGCTCAATCATCACAAGAACGGAACGCACAGGATTGTGGGATATCAAAGGCAGCGAAGGATACATCTCTGTTACCGCTGAAGACCGCTTTTCTCAGTTAGTGGATGCAGCCGGTGTCTTTATGAGCTGGTCACTGAATCACTTTTAATTCGTCGTCCAATAAATTATTCAGCTACTAAACACCACCGTGTGCTGCTCAGACAGGATCTTTGGAACTATTCTTGTTAGTCAACAGTGTGTATAAAATATAACTCACTTAATATTAACCTGACATTTATTGAGCTGTTGTATATCAGCAATCATGTCTTGGTTGTCTGGTGTGGTGTTGCTCGTGTCTTAGATTTCTCTGCAGTCTCTGTGTCATACTCGGACCGAACATGACCTTCTTACCATCAAGACACTGTCCATCATCAGCTGACATTAAAACAAGTGCATAAAACAATCTCTGTTCCGTCTGAGTGAGGCGTTCTGAAGCCGTTTGCTTGCAGAGGAAAGTAATTCACAGTTCACTGATGTTTCAGTGTGGATGAGAGACGTTTGGAAGAGGGAGAGCGTTTTAAAATGTTTTTAAATGTGTGCAGAACGGATTCATGTAGAAATAGCCTTAGTTTAATGAAGACATGCTTGATCCACAACTCAACACTCACCTCATTTAATTATATAGCTATTAATGTGTCACACCAATTTGTGAACTTGTGTAATAAACACTTAAAACCTACTAACTTGCACTCTACTGTTAAAGGATCAGCCGTGTAGGACAGTAGTAAAGATAGTAGTAAAATGTTCTCATATTGCTGGGAAACAAGGGTATAAACTTTTTAGGTTACACTTTATTTTAAGGTGTTCTAGTTACATTAAAGTACTAAAATATTAATATTAAGTACATGTGCTTGCTATGAGGTTAGGGTTAGTCTTAGGGTTACCTGCTTGTAATTATGCAGAATATATCGTCATTATACTAGTAAGTAATGTCTACCAACGACACCTTAAAATAAAGTGTTAGCACGTGTTACTACCCTGATAATATCAGCATTTTTCACAGACTGTAAATGTTTTACTAGATAAGCTGATGTTTAATTTCAGTTAGAAATAACTCTTTTCTGATCTCAACTGTACAGAAGTGTTAGTGAGGAAGAAACGGGTTAACTAACTTTAACCAGTAGCCTTGAGTGTGCTGTGAACTTTAGTTTTCACGAACCACAAGCCTAACACAAGTGAACTAAAGAAGTATTTGATCGCTGCGGTTTGGCTATATTTAGCGCGCGTCGCGTCTGTGATCCTCTCACCTGTCCCTGGCCGCCCCAGGAGCCGTTATACACGCCGTCGTTGTCCTCGCCGAGGCCCAGCTCCTTCAGCCAGCTGTACTGCGGCCGGTTAACGAGTAGCGTCGACATGTTCAGGGCTCCAGCTCCGACCCGCAGCGACACTTTAGTGCTCAGAGAAAAGAGCCGCGCCGCTCGCTGCGTCAGCACGCGCTGCATCCTGAACTGACGCACGCGCCCGAACGCCACGCGCAAGCTGTCGCGGTCACGTGCGTACGGCACTTCTGATTGGTCAGCCAGCGACTCACCCCCTTCGAAGACTGTAGGAACACATGTCTGTGACCCTGGACCAAAAGCAGTTGTAGGGGTCAATTTTGTGAAGTAGAGATTTATATATGTTACATATCTGAGAGCTGAATATATAGGCTTTCCGTTAACTTATGTTTTTTTAGGATAGGACAATATTTGGATGAGACACAGTTATCTGAAAATCTAAATATTGAAAATATCACAGTTAAAGTTGTCCAAATGAAGTTGGTAGCAATGCATATTACTAACCAAAAATAGGTGGTATTAAATATTCTCATTGAACATGATCTTTACTTAATATGCTAATGATTTTTGGGCATAAAAGGAAAAGTGTATAGTTTTGAGAGATACAGTATGGTTGACTATGCACAAATATACCCTTGCTAGGGTTAGTGCTCCAGGGTCACATCTGATCTGTTTCAGACACTGTTGCATTATATCGATATAACATAATCTCATTCAGTAGAACTCATCAATAGCTATCAAGTTGAAATCATGTGTTCTGAGGTGTTTCTCATAGAGATTGACATTGTTTACAAGAACAAATGATTTGTTAAAATGTCAGTTTTTAAATGTACATAATTAGCTGATGTACATTTTAGAATATAAATTCATTATATGTTATGTTTTTTTGTTGTTGTCATTTTCTTGCTGAAAACAAATGATACACATAAGCAGACATCTACAGTATATTAACGGTGCTAAACATTGTGTAACTCGTAGGCCTCAATAAGTAAGCTAAGGTAAAAAAGGATAGAAAGGTGAAAGCACACAAAGTTATTAAACACCTCCACTCAGAAAATTGATTAAAGATTGTAAGTAGAAGGATATCTCAATTTTATGAATTATAATCCAGTATAATCCATGGAAAGAAGTAAAGGTAATGAGAGCTATGGAGAGTTATATGTAGTAACAAAGCAGTACTGCTCTAAATATACACCATCGTTCAAAAGTTTGGGGTCAGTAAGATATTGAATGGTGTTTAAAGATGTTTCTTCTGCTCATCAAGGCTGCATTTATTAGATTAAAAAT
>JAUMHQ010000065.1:203804-213994 GCA_032361165.1 Enteromius paludinosus
AAACAGCACACCTAGGTTCCTAACTGATGAAGAAGAACTGACAGAGCAGCCGTCAAGTGTCAGACAGTCTTCTAGATTATCACATCTGGGGTTTAGGTCCAATAATTAACACCTTTGATACCTTCTTATTTAGTGCCATGGATTGATGGCAGTCAGATAAGTATGATTTGAACCCTATCAATACAGTTCCTCTAATGCTAATATTAGTCTATTCAATGATTCAGCTCGTCTAGACACAGTCTGATGAGGAAGAATGTGCATTGCTGAGGCTCCTGCTCAGGTTTGAGAAGCTCAAATTTTCTCAATGGTTTGATTTATTAGCAGCCGACTGCATGAGTCCTTGCAAATCAAAACAATAATTTCCCAAAGATCAGGCTTTAGATTTAACCAGATTACTGATCTGATGTGACATCTTTCACTAAAAGTGTTTTAAAAAGTGGAAACTGGTCCACATAAGAGCACAGAACAAATGAAGAACATGTAGAAATATGATCTACTGAAGTGATCAGGTACTTCACTGAAAAGGTCAGCAGAGAGCATGTATTCACTGCAAGATTTGAGTGTTGTCTGCGCTGACAGTCTTAGAATGCTACGTTAATCTCTATTAATATTAATTATTTATAATAAACAAGATGATGTGGAAAACCATTTAAAGCTGTTTTTGGACTAACAGAGGATTCGAGTTATGAGGTTAGATGAGTTTATAGTTCCATGACCTCTTATATGTCAAAACATCTAAGAAGGAAATGTTGAGTATAACATGCTGTGGCGGTTTAACATTGTGATTAAATGTAGTTTAAGGGTCTAGAAGTAATCATTACATTAAGAGAAATGTGCTTTTTGTTATTTTATAGATATATTTCAGATGGCTCTTCCCATACCTTAAAAGTAACCTTTTTTCTACAGTGTAAAAATGTAACAGGAAGTGAAATATTCAGTGAAAACGCTGTTAATATGATATCAGAACGGTCGTCATAGATCACAGCAGAGGAGCAAACGTCACTGCATAACAGGGTTATGATACTGGAAGCACATACTGAACGAGAACACTTTTTACACTACATACCAAACAGAGTTCAGTCGTTTCAGGACACTGTTCATTTGGTCAGTCGTAAGCTGTGGATCTGTAAGTGTTGTCAGGAGTCTCAGCAGTAGTTGACCGCTGCTTGTCCTGCTCCTGGTGTTGTTGTAGAGGCTGATGGAGAAGGATTTGGCAGCATGGCTGCAGTCAGCTGTGATATGACTTTAATTTGTCTGAAGACTCATTGTATCTGGCCTTTCCGGGCCACAAGACGCCAACAAAACACCCTGCGCTGAATTAAGTCTAAGGGAAAAAAGGCCTTTTCTTTATGCGCAGAGAGCAAAACAAAGAGAAGCCACTGATTGGCCAGAAACACAGGAAATGACCTCAGGGCTGAGCTCATGTGATGTCAGATGTAGGCCGAGGCAGCACAATAACACAACCTTACTGCCTCCAAACTCTCATTCAGATGTTAACAAAAGTGACCTTACAATCCTGCTTATATACCACTGTTTAAATGTTTCTATTTATACAAGTTATATATTTAAAACATTCTTATTGTTATTATTGATTGTATATAAAAAAAAAAACTGTTTGGCTTGACCTTATACTATTAGGTTGCACTTTATTTTAAGGTGTCCTTGTTACAGTGTAATTATTACACATTTAAGTACTGAGTAATGTTAACTACATGTTCTTACTATATGGTAAGAGTTAAGATAAGGGTTTGGTTCAGTGTTAATTACATGCAATTATACATGCAAAATATGTATTGTTATTATAATAGTAAGTACATGTAAGATGTAACAAGAGAACCTTAAAACTAGTATTATATTGATCATATTATAGTAATGTATATATCAGGGTTTCCTGTGCAGTTTATCTCATTAGTAGAGAGGTTTTTTTCCTTGAGAAAAAATGATATATCCAAATAAATCAAATAAAGAATGGAACTGAATCCAAATGCAAGCTTGTGAATCAAAACTGAATCATGAAATTAGTTTGAATACCCAACACTACCCAGATATTGACATCTTCATGAAGATGTCTCCATGTTAGTTCATGTTTTGTCCAATAACATCCCATAACCCTAGACCCTCACACACACACACACACACACTTCCATATATATCTTGTGTTGCTGTCTCCTCATCTCGTCAGAATCAGACAGCAGGAGACTGTGATGCGCTGCTCGTCTGCGTCGGACTGAAGCTGTGTTTGGTTCAGAGATGAAGGAGCCAGTGAAAGCAGTGTTTGTTGAGGATGTGGTGATGGACGAGAGTCAGGGTGGACGACCTGCATGTCTGCTCACTGAAGCGGGTCACGGTCACTAAAGCACTCTGCTTACTTAAGCTCTTCTTAGCCTGAAGAAACATTACCCAGGTTTTAATGAAGTCATGTGGAAGACATCACAAACCACAGTCTGACAAATAAAAGATGAAACACTAATATATTCATGTCAGAATCACACAGAGACGATTGATTCACAGCTTCATGGTGAATTAGGGCAAGCTTTGATCAGTGCAAATAATGTCTCCGATTACCCTCAGCGTACTCCGTACATGACACAGGCTTTCTTCACAAGCCTGGGACTTCCCAGTGATAGTACAGTGAGGGGATACCTTACTGATAATACAGCACCACACACCCGACACAGATTCTCGTCTGAACCAGTGACAGGTTCATGTTCTGTAGTGGAAAAAAAACACTGCAACTTATAACAGATGCTTAACAGCACAAAAGAATGTAGAAATGTAATGATGTCATTCCTCAGTATCTTAATATCCAAAACCTGGGTATTCAAACTGATTTCATGATTCAGTTTTGATTCACAAGCTTGTGACTGGATTCAGCTGCATGCTTGATTTGATTCATGTATGTGCATGTCAAAGAAAAACAAAACTTGATTTGTAGTAGGTCTACCCCATGGAGCCTGTAAACAGTGTTGGGGTCAAAAGTAAAAAAAAAAGTATCATTAAATTAGTTACTTATGAAAATGTTAATGATTTATAGAGAGGGTTACATCTGAATATTTTCACACACATGCATATCTTTCATAAACTGCAGTGACTGTTCTAAAACATGAGACGGAAGTGTTTCAGGAGTTTAGGACACAGAATGTATGACTGTTTTATTTCCTATTTGGGGTTATGTATGTGCTTTATTTTAATTCCACTAGCAGGATAAAAATGTGCTAATAATTAACTCACCCCCATGAGTTTTCTCTATTTAGTTGACTTTAATGGTGGCCATTGATTTCAAGGTGGAAAATGCAGTCATTTTCTGAAATAATTATATTTATACACTTAATCACAAATGCTCTGCTAGCTTTAGCTCTGTGATGCACGTCTTTATTACCGACCCAGTGTTTACATGCCAACATACAAAAAAAAGTCATTGCCTTCTACAAAAAAGGTAAAACAACAATGTTGACTGATTTTAAAGTTGAAGGAGAAAATGAGATGGAGTTTTTAAACAGAGTGCAAGTATGTCCATTATCCCGCTTATTACACGGCTACTTGCCACATAAGGAAAAAAACTGGACATGAATATGAATTTGAAACATTTTATTGGCATATTTGCTTTAAATAAACATTGTCATCCTTCCGCGAAACGATATAGTACCACGTGACTAACATTCAAACATTAGTAAGACGATTTCTAACATCTACATATGAATAAAAATCATTATTAATAGAAAACTTTTCCATTGTTAATTGTGGTTGTCCAGTGTTTGTCACAAGATGGTGCCAAACGGTAATCTTTGTTGGCGCGGAGGGATTTTAAACACACAAGCAGTACAGGCTATGCATTATTATTTTTGGAGCAGTTATTATTCGAAAAGAACGAACCTGCAAATGTCTCAACTGACCAATCAGAATCAAGCATTCCAGAGAGCCGTGTAATAAAGACAAAGAATTAACCTCACATGACCTTTGCAGCAGGATTACGTGATGTTTGAAGATGCACAACACAGACCTAAGCATAGCTGAATGTTTCAATATATATATATACAGTAACACAGTTGAGGCCTGTGGAACCTCCCGGACGCAGCAGAGGACATAGGGCAGCATGAGGTCCCAGTCATGCTTGTCTTCCGCGACTACACGTTGGAGCGTTTGTTTTAGTGTTTGATTAAAGTGTTCTGAGGATTGATAGATGGTGGTCCTCAACTGCTTTAGCCGCGACTGCCTGCAGAGGTCAGCCATTAGCCGGGACATGAAGTGGGTACCCTGATCAGTCAGGATCTCCGCTGGGAGAGCTGGAACAGCTCCTGGGCGATAGCTTTCGCGGTGGCTTTAAGGAGGGAAACTGCCTCTGGATACCGGGTGGCATAGTCGACAATCCCCAGGATGTGTTCATGCCCCTGGGCAGCTTTATAGTACGTTCACCCCTGACGCGACTTGCGCAAATTATTCGCACGTAGTTGGACGCTTGAACATTTTGAGTTTACTCGCGTCATTCTCGCGTGAAATTTGCGTCATGGGAGGGGCTTCAGCCAGCCGCTTCCAGTCTCTGTGATGGTTAGACAGGAGGTAAAATTTGTTTTGTCTACATCTAATAGGCAAACTTTGGTTTAATGTATATAGTATTTTTTACCTTTTTTTCCTGTTTCTATTAAAGTACGAACATGTGTCGTACAGCTCCACATGCGGCAATGCTGATTTTGTCTTCCATAGTTTCGGAAGTCTGCCTCCGCTTGCTAGTAATCACGTCACTACTAGAGCAAGCTCCTGATTGGTTAACGCGGCGCAAATTTTTGCAAAAGTTCAGATTTTTCAACTCGAGCGGTTTGGGCGAATCACGCTGTTCGCTCCACTTAATTTGTGCAAATCGCACCATTTGCGTCGCAGGATGTCTTATCACATCTTTGCATTGACTTAACATGTAAATCACTCGCGCTTAGCGCTTCATTCGCATCTGGTGTGAACGCAGCATTAGGCAACGGCCCCACAAGGTCCATCCCGATGCGCTCGAAGGGCACCTTTAGCGGACTGGGGGGAGGTTTCCTGGGCGAGGTCACTTGACAGAAGCGTTTTGCCTCTGCCTCCAGTCCCGACCAGTGGAAACAGTCACGGACCCGTTGGGTGGTATTCTCTGCCCAGAGATGACCTGCCATGGGGGGTGAATGGGCCAGTTCCAAGACGAGGAACCGAAAGGGGTTTCTATTGACTTCCATCTCCACTTCCGGAGCTCCTGAGGGCAGGTCGCGGTGTACAATGCAGCCTGCCAGCCAACTCCACCTCTTCGGCTGTCGGGCTTCCTTCCAGGAGAGAACAAGTTAACGCTCTGTCTAACGGAGAAGTTTTCCTAGGGCTGTAGTACTCGAGTCTGGACTCGTCTCAGACTTGTCTCGTACTTGTTGGTGTTTGCACTTTGGCTTGTCTCGGACTTGGTCATTGGACTTGCCAAATGCTCTCGTTGGTCTCGGCCGAGTCCAGCAATATGCTGTTTATCTCCTTTAAAACAAACTTACACTCGCATGTCGCGCCTAAAAAAGCGTGGAAACGCTAGGTGCGAAGCTTTCTACTTCTTTGCAAAGCCACTAGTACTGTACTAGCCTGCGCTCTATGCTTGATAAATAAAACAAAAATAATTTGATTGTACAGCTCCAAACTCTGTCCTAGAGGGCTGGTGTCTTGCAGAGTTTAGCTCCAAACCTAATAAAACTCTTGAACCAGCTTATCAATCTCTTACTAGACACAATAGTAACTTCCAGATAGGTGTGTTAAGGCCAGTTGGAAATAAACTTTGTAGGGCATTGGCCCTCCAGGATCTAGTTTGTTACTTGTTACTTTGCACATGCTTTTTGATTATTGCAAATAATAATGCACAATAATTTTCTTAGAATAGGAGATATGCTGTCTCTCACATCGCATACATTATCCATAGTAAAGTATGTGGTCTTAAAGAGGATCCTTTTTTTGTTCTCTTACTTGGACCCGGTCTTGACTCGGACTCGAACCTCTTTGGACTCAGTCTTGACTCGACAAAGCTGGACTTGACTACAGCTCTGGTTTCTCCATCTTTGGTAGCGCTCACGCTACTTATATAACTGCTGCGTGATGGGCTGCAGCTGGGGCCGATCAGCCGGAGATGAGGACGTGCAGGTGTGTGTCCTTTGTTTCCAGTGTGACGCTGATGACTCCTGTGGACACTCAGCACAATATATATATACATATAATTAAAAAAATAATAATAACCAAACGCTTCACTAGATAAGACCCTTATTCCTCGGCTGGTGTTGTGTAGAGATCTCTGATGCTGCACCTTGACCTTGAAATCACAGGCCACTATACTGAAATTCTGTATAAAGACATGGGGTGAGTGAATGATCAGGAGCTGTTTATTAAATGTAAACCGTGTGTGTGCAGCCTGTGACGGGGATCACTGGGGGCCCCACTGCAGCAGCCGCTGTCAGTGTCAGAACGGGGCCCTGTGCAACCCCATCACCGGGGCCTGTCTGTGTGCGGCTGGGTACCGCGGCTGGCGCTGTGAGGACCTCTGTGAGCGCTCCAGCTACGGTCACGGCTGCCAGCAGAGGTGTCTGTGCCAGAACAACGCCACGTGTCACCACGTCACCGGAGAGTGTGTGTGCAGCCCCGGATACACAGGAGCCTTGTGAGTTCACCTGCTCCATACACACTTCCTGTACACACAACACGCTGTAAACTGCTTGCGCATAACATCTTTACCTGACAAACAGCAGAAACGCACCAAATCTGCTAAACTACACACTAATTCTCTGCCTTCTTCATGAAACACTTTCTGCAAAACTAACAGTTCTCTCTGTAACACACAAATCTAACAGGAGTAAATATACTACAGCAAAGGTGTTTGCAAATGTTTGTTATATTTTGAATGCAGTGCTTAATTTTCGAAATTCTATTAACTAATTCTCATTAATTCAGAACTGCATGTCTTCTAACTCTCAGAGAAGACTGTTAGGGTAGGTTTAGGGTTAGTAGAATAAGTTGACATATACTTCTAAAGTCTGATAGTCAGTATGTAGTGTGTTGTGTGTTTGCAGATATGACTGCTAGTTGACGCAGAATGTGTAAAGTGGATTATCCAAGTGTTACAGAAAAAAGAAGTTAAGTTTTGATAATGTGTGTAAGCAGTTGACATTTTTTTAAACATACTCTAATAGAAATATAAACATAAACACATTGAACACATGAACAAAAAAAGCCTACGATGAAGCCAGTGCATCATGTTCAGATACGTTCATATGTGAATCTTTTTTGTCTGTTGATGACGTTAATGATACTAATTTTACCACTACTAACACATGTGCCTTAATGTTTTGAGTTTCCATGTTCCCTTACAAACACTAACCATGGTTTTACTGGATGGTAACCACAAACTAACCCTGGTTTTGTTCATCCCAATAAAAAATGACAAAGTAGGCTGTTCACATCATTTTTGCGGTCATAAAACCAACCAACAACAGCCTTTAAAATGATTTAAAATGCATTATATAAAACAATGAGGCAATAATGATTGATTGATTAATTACCAAAAATCATATGGTATCATTGAATAACTACATAATATAATACAAAATAATGGTTTAATGATAGAAATGCCACAGCCTCTATAATTCAACTCTATAACAAAAAACACGTGGACATCACAAACCTCTCCAGAACCACCCGAGCTTTAGTCACAGTAAAGCTGTTTAAGGGAGAGTTGTGTCCTGATGGCTCTGTGTTCTGCAGCTGTGAGGAGCTGTGTCCTCCGGGGAAACACGGCCGGCAGTGTGAGGAGCGCTGTCCCTGTCAGAACGGAGGTGTGTGTCATCACGTGACTGGAGAGTGCTCCTGCCCCGCTGGCTGGACGGTACGTCTGGAGCAGATTCATCATCTGTGAACATCTGCACTGCCTCAGATTTGTTTTAAAGAAGTCATGAACTGCCTTTGTTTTACTTTGTACGGTCTCCTGAGGTCCACTTTCATGTTATCAACATTTTTATATCAAGGAACATCTAGTTAGAAGTAAAGGGCTGTTTTTAGCCCCTCATCACAACACCGTTTGAATAGCTAAGGGCTGCAGACTCTGAAGTAAATGCCCACTGCTGATAGATGTGTATGATTGACTGGACACAGCTGTGATTTGTGTTATGAACTCATAAATACATATTAAAGATCAGTTTAGCAGACACAAGAATAAAGAAAAGTGTTGCGATCCAATATAGTCGCACAGCATCATTTTTTTAGTTTTGATATTTCTGAAAATCCCGCCTTGAGTTGTGAATAGATACTAATAAATGAATCTGCTGTGAAATGAAGTGAACAAAAGACAGAGTTCTTACTGACACCGTCTGGATCTTCATTAAAAATAAAGTTCTTTAAGGCAGTGCTGTAGAATTGGTGGGCGGGGCTAAACAGAAGGTTCTGGAGAATCAGGGGAACTAAATGGGCAGTGATGTTGATTCGGTGGGCGGGGCTAAGAAGGCAGCGCCATTGATCTTCTGTGGAGGCGGGGTTTATCCACACTATTATATCATAGTCGTACATTCCACAAGCTGTGGTTTGGCCAGACTGGCTTCAATATAAGCTGTTTTTAGACTAATGAGAAAGATTTGAGTTCTGAAACTTACAGGATGTTTTTATAGAACAGTGATGTCTTATATGTGAAAAGATATGACTTGTCAGTTCATGACCCCTTTAAAGTTTGGTTTGTCTTTGCATCAGAGAGTACTGTGCTGTGACAGAAGTGTGTTGGTGGTGTTTCAGGGAACGGTGTGTGGGCAGCCGTGTCCGGCGGGACGCTTCGGGAAGAACTGCTCGCAGGAGTGTCAGTGTCATAACGGAGGAAGCTGTTCTCCATCCACCGGACAGTGTGTGTGTAGCGCAGGATACACCGGAGAGAGGTCAGTATACACACACACACACACACACACACACACACCTTACAGCATGAGAACGGGTGGAGCAGCCTTCTACACTGAAGGTGTAGCTGAACACACTCTACATCTGTCAGGGTCTTCGGTGCTGCCTGACGGTCATCCCCCCGTTACGATACGCGAGTGCAATATATTGACCATAACTAAAATAAATGCAAATAAATATTTTGGGATTTCTGCTTATTATAAGCTACTTCTTGAGAAAATAAAAAAACTGTCACTGTCAGGGCATATATTAAAAGTGGCTTTCATATTTTTGTTAGACTTGACAATTATTTTGGTGGAATCATATCAATATTGAAAAGCATTGCATCAAAGTTTATTTTACTTTATAGTCTATTCTTCCACCGTACATCTGGATCAAATTAACAGCTAGCTAACAAATTACTTTGTTCTGGTTTCACCTCAGTCTAGTCTAAACTAAATCATTTTATAGGTCATTTACTACGAGTTGTCATTTGACCTGGAATTACTCTGCACTAAGGCTAAATCTTTTATTAATATGAAGGTAAAATCACACTATGGTCTCTCATCTGAGGTGTTCTGTTTATTATTGATTTACACCAATTCAGACAGTGGCGTCTTGTGAGTTGAGTGTTGGCCAGATGAGTTGTTTTAACCATTCATTAAAATGAATCGGTTCTAACGAGTCGGTAAATTTGGAGCCGATCATTAGCGGACATAGACGCATTATGTGCTGATCTCAGTTGTTAGGTAGGGCTGTAACTATCCACCAAACCCACGATTCGGTTCGTATCACGTTTTTTTTTCGTGGGGGGGTGGGAGAAAAAAAAAGATTTTTAAAACAATATTATTTATAAAAAAATAACATTTGAAAAATCTTTATAAACTGAACACCAAAGAACTGCTGGGTTGTTTTCTGTGCTGCAGCTGAATTGATTTCTGGATGGTGCTGTAGGATATGCATCTGCATGTTGGTTGTGTTGCCTGTCACTCGTAGTGATGGGATTTATGGCTCTTTGAGGGGATCCGAATCTTGGCGATCCATTCCCTTCAAAGATCCGTTCAAGAGAACTCCCTCTATAACTACTCTAACTTGTGTGCATCTGTGTGAAACACGCATAGGAAAAAAAGAACGGCTCCCCTCCAGCCGCGACTCGGCTCCCATCGTTCATGTTTATGAGCCGTTCAATCAGTTTGTTCGCGAACGTCACAACTCTACTCGCTTGGGAAAGCTTCTTAAAGCACTTATGGCAAATTGTGTGGGTCTTGTCGACTACACGCCATTCTTTATCTCCA
>JAUMHQ010000065.1:231961-252725 GCA_032361165.1 Enteromius paludinosus
ATTCTGTGTGATTTATAAGCTTGTTTCCTCATGGAGACCGAACACATGTCCCCACAAGCTCAACATTTACTGCTATTCCTATCTTTGTGGAGATAATTGGTCCCCATAAGGTGATAAATACCAGGTGCACACACACACACACACACACAGTCCAGCGGTTAATGCCGTGATCTTTCAGAGTGACATGTTCAGAGCTGAGATGAGGCGGACCGGATGGTGTTCGTATGCCAGCTCTCTCTCTCCAGCTCTGAATGCACATGGAGGTATTGTGTTTGAGAGACAAATGCTTCCCATTGTCCTCCGCAGCTGCTGCCAGGGCCTTTGTTAGCTATAATTAGACGTGTTCCAGCAGCGAGGTCTTCACAGAAAGCATGTTCAGCTGCACATGTGTAGCTTCGTGGGTCTGAAGTCGTGATCATGCGTGCAGCTCTCTGAGCAAACTGACGGTGGCAGTGGACAAAATATTGCATGCATTATTTATTATTGTCTGATAAATATGTAATGAGGCTTTGTTCTGTCCTTAGCATGGCCACATTGCTCAGCAAGTTCAGGATCGATTTCTCTGACATCACGGTCCTGGGTGACGTCAACACAAAGCCCAAGTCAGAGGGGTATGAACCGCACCACACTAATCTCATTACATGAACCCAGCACTGCTTCGGCGTCATTGTTCAAGATGTTTGAGGGCTAGTTTTTGTTCATTTGTAAGCTAATAAAATCCATTCAGCAATACATCATGACTCTTGGCTGACACAAGCCCCTGGACAAGTGTTCACTTCCAGTTCAGAAGAGGAGTATGATCTTGTGTTTGACATCAGTTATTAATAAAAAGCGTTCCCAGTGCCGACCTCTCGTGTTTGTTGTTCAGTTTGACAGAGTTTGCTCAGATGATCGAGCCATATAAGCTGAGAGAAGATGACATGGAGCAGGAAGCTGCTGAGAAGCTGAAGAGCGAAGAGCCCTGGAGGATCACAGACAATGAGCTGGAGCTCTACAAAGCCAAGGTCTCAACTCCTGCGCTCATTCATTCACACGAGCAGAGTGTTTTTGTAGTGTCTGGAGCCAGTGAAGAGTTTTCATTACGCAGAATTGTTAGTCTCCACCTTCGCTGCGTGCTAATGCTTCACAACCAGAAACAGACACAGGGACTCTTCATCATCTATTACTGTATAAACGATTACATCTTATTTAACACATAAGAAATAAAGACGCAAAACATTATAGTTTCAATGATAACCAGGTCCAGTCCGGCCTGGGTCTGCTCTCCGTCTGGTCCTCGTCACACACGGAGCGGTTTAGAAGAGAGATGATGATGATGATGATAGTGTAGATGTTGTTTAATCAGAACATGCAGTGCGATGGAAAGCAACACCGTGAGCTACTATTAGAAACACACTCCTCGCTGTCGTGATCACATGACCGAATCAATTATACATTAGACATTTTTCAAACGTTATGAGCATCCAGCTAGTCTTGATCTAGTGTTTCCTGAGCTGATGACGGACACAGCAGCTCATTGATCGATTGGTTTGTTTCCTCAGAGCAACCGTCAGATCCGACTGAACGAGCTGTTGAAGGAGCACTCGAGCACAGCCAACCTCATCGTCATGTAAGAGACTCTTAAAGATGGCCAAACCTTTTTTTATTCAGAAAACTGAAAATGTTTTGTCATACAATTTCAAAAACAAGAGTGGCATTTACAATTATAACTTACTGTATTACAGATAGATGCTTTTGTTTATTTATATAAAGGCTATGTAGTTTTGTTTTTAACTGTTTGTGAAATTGAGAGTTTAGTTTTTATTGTTGCTGGTGTGGTGTTAAACCAGAAATAAATGAATACAATTAAAGATGGTCAGTCGCTGCCACCTGCTGGTGCAGTGTGAGAGGTGTTTCCAGCCGGCTCTGACACGTGTGTGTGTGTGTGTGTGTGTGTGTGTGTGTGACAGGAGCATGCCGCTGGCCAGGAAAGGAGCCGTCTCCAGCGCTCTGTACATGGCCTGGCTGGACACACTATCCAAAGACCTGCCGCCCATCCTCTTGGTGCGCGGGAACCATCAGAGCGTCCTCACCTTCTACTCGTAGACGAGCGCAGCACCTCAGACCGATGATGATGATGATGATGATGATGACAGACGTTTCTGGACAGAGCTGACCGAGCGGACTCCTTCCACGCTGCCGCGGCGCTCCACGATGGTCTGGCGGTGTATATTGTCCTCCGAGCACACGTTGTTACACTGATTGTTGTTATCATTATTATCATTACTATGATACTGTCACAACCTTTTGAGTTGTGGATTTGTCCCCCCCCCACCCCCCCTCTTTTTAATTTGCTCTCGATGAAGCAATAATCACCTCATTTCTTATTTTCTTACTTTGAAGAAAAACCCGATTCTTTGCAACACTTTTTATAGCCTTGTGGATGTGCCTTCCTGTGCAATCAGATTAAATTCGTACACTTTTCCCTGACTGGTGATTTCTAACAAAGTAGAAGTAGGCTGCTGGTTTTTATTGGGTTTTAAATGTAATCACGTTTTAATGCGAGTGGACTGAAGACTCCACTTTTTTGCCGTTTTGTTTCTTCTTAAGTTTTACGTCTTCCTTTCAGCATTGAATGAGTGGTGGAGTTTAGCACGTGTCGATGGTCGACCTGAACTACAGGGTGATTACAATCATCTATCAAGTAGTGTGATGTAAGTTTAACAGAACTATATTAGTTTTCCCTAGCGAATGGCTCTGGTGTGACGGAGAGAGACTGATGAAGGAGAAAGAGCGGTCCGATCACAATCAACCAAATAAACCCCAGATCCTGCTACAGACCGGACCTTTGCCTTAACAGACGATTGTCTGACGGTCTTCAAGCCATACTGGCTCGTAGAACGTGCTCCTGACCGGAAGTCCTCCTGTCTTCTGCGGTCTGGAAGTGTTCGTGGGTCAGTACATTTCACCGAGGTGTGTGTGTGTGTGTGTGTGTGTAAGAATGTATCGGGATGTGTTCTCTATGCAGATGGACTGAGATCGTGTCTCTAAACTCAGGATTGAGAAAGCACATGCGGATTCGCTCTGTTCTGTTCCTGAATGTTTGTCCGGTCGACTCTTGTGATTGAATGCTGGGATGTGTATCGTAAGGCCCATCATGCCTTAGTTTGAACGCTTTGGTTTCTGACACTAGTTTTGCTCACAGTCTGTGTACCTGAGAAATACTCCACGTGACCGTTTAGAATGAATATATTATTCATATTTCTAGTTCTCGATATAAACTAGTATTTAACGTACTGTGTGCGCCGCATGTGTTTGGTTTGAAGTGGCTGACGTTAGTGACCCTGACGGTTCTGTGTTTGTGTGTTCACCTGAATCACGACTCGACTATCAGCGACACCATACCTGTATATTGTAGTTAGTGATGGAGAAGGGAGAGTTTCTCACCGATCTCGCTCTGCTGTTTCTGTAGAAGAGCTTCTGGCGTTCCTCATCCCGCGGATTGTGTTGCCAAAGTCTGTTTGACGTTCTCTCATTCGCTTACTGCTGCGTGTCCAAACGAGTTCCCACATCCAGTTCCAGCTCTAGTTCACACTATACTTCCTACTAACGTGTAAATATCTTTAACCTAACCGCATTAATCAGAGGAGTGGAATAATAACTTCAAATTAATATGGTGAGAAATATTTATTTCAGGGTTTTTTCCTTTCTTTCCTCCGTTCCAGTAGTATTATGTGAATTTGATTATTATTATTTTTTAGTTGTTTGGGTTTAGTCTGCAGATTCTCATCTTTGGTCTCAGTTTTCAGTGTTTGGTCACATTTCTATCTTTTATATGCCTTTTAAAGATGGCAGTGCTGCGTTTTCTGCTGGATCTGATCGACTGATTGTTCTGGAACAGTAATGTTTTGATATCTTGTACTGTTATTTGTCACATGTATGCTTTTTTCTAACATTTTAACGGTTAAGGGTATCAATGCTTTGTACATCTTTATTGCAATATATAATAAACAGAAATGATAATCAGTTGCGGTGTCTGTGTCTGATACTAGTACCACAGGTTACCTTTCTTGTGAAATAACTGAAAATTAGGGTGCCTTGCATAATAATAATAATTATTATTATTATAATTTTATATAGTGCCTTTTCCAAGCTCAAGGACGCCTGAAGACCGAAAGCTTGAAATGTCTTCTTTTAAATGAATCGATTCAAAACGAAATCAAATACTTCCTGAGATGATCTGTGAAGACTGCATTTCTCTGTGAAGGTGCGTCCAAGAAAACATTAGTTTATTAATAAATAACATTTATTTTCAGAACTTTTGGGACACTTCTGCCCGTGCGTTTTGGCAAACTTAACACGTGTGCTTGAGCGAGGAAAATAAGGCTCATTTCTATAATATAAACTTGTGCTTGGCTGAACAATGACAGAATGAACGACTGGAAAAGTCTTTAGTGGGAGGCAGCCTGACAAAACCCTTCTAAACATCTCCGTTTAACCCATTATAATTATTGCATAAATTCTACTGCTGTCAAATGATTAATCGCATCCAAAATAAGTTTTTCTTTACAATATATATGCGTTTATGCTGTGTTTGTTTATTATGTTTATATTAAAACACACACATACAGTTTATATTTTGAACGTATATTGTAAATGCATTTATACATTTATTTTCTAAAATATATATAAATATATAAACATAACATATTTTCATGAAATATATACATGCATGTGTTTGTATTTATATATACTTAATAAATATACACAGCACATACAAACATATCATGCAAAGAAAAACTTATTTTGGGTGCGATTAATCGCGATTAATCATTTGACAGCACTACTAAATTCTGCTTCCAGAACTGTCTGTTCTGAGGATTATGCATCATAAGGTTTTTTTTCTCTGAAGCAAAAAAACCTAGTTTGAAATCGAATTGTTATCCGTTCTGCAGATATTTCTACTTCTGGTTTGTTCACTGTAAATCACAGATGTGTTGTATCCCAGAAACACGTGTATTTCTCGAATCTAAAATAGCTTATGAAACGCGTATCTCTGCAGCGTTTAGCTGCGCTCTCTCTGTGAATGATCGAGAGATTCACACCTTTATCAACCCCCCAAAACCTCCAGCTTACTATTAAGTGTAACGCAAGACAGACACACTTCACTTCACTTCAGATCCTTTTCTGTTTATTATAGTGCTCAAATGCTGATCTTATCTGAACATGCAGTGAGCACACTTTTGATGAATATCACCGATGACAATAGCACAGTTTAATTTAAGCACCGCGGGATCGTCTGATTATTTGAAAACTGCTTACAATACTCCTTCAAGAATAAGACACTATTTAAACCATTTTAAATATTTATTTTATGTGTGTTCATTCACAATAAAAAGTTGTGCTTTTGTAAATAAAGGAAACTAATTCTCAAGAGCAGATTCTGCAGAGAATACCGGACTCAATCCAGGGGAGAAGATCTATATAGATAACTGTGTGAATGTGTTGACATTAAGTAAACATGATTTATGAGGACACTCGGATTAATCTGAAAAGCTTAAAAAAATTTTTATTGAAATAAAAAAGGGCAAACATTTTCTATGAGTGATGGTAAATCTGACGTGTGAGAACATGTACTTAAAGCAAGACGACACCGGCTGTGTCCAGAATCAGCCTTTACTCTCAAACAGGCGCAGACGTTTCTAGTGTTTGAAAGCATAGTGGACATTCTCTAGTGCACTCATTCAATCTCATCATGCAAAAAAAAAAAAATAAAAGTGTACAACTGATGTACATTCAGCGCTGGGGAATACCCATAATGCACTGCAAGCCCCCCCATTTATAATACAGCATAGCATAAAACCGGTATAAATTCAGTGTACACTGTTAAACTGGTTTTAATAGGGTTTATACATCATTTCCATGACAGAGTTCAAGATAAATCCTCCTGCTGGAACTGCTCTTTACCAGATGATTGTTAAACAGCAACACTAACTAATCAAAGACGTCTGAATCCACTTACTCGCTATCATTCACTCCTTCTAGTTAACAGAATTAGTGGTCTAGTGGTGTAGGGTATGGGAGATGATTTCAGATACAGCCAGTGACCTCTGAGAGACATCAGTACTCTTCTGAAGCTCAGGGCCCCATTTATAAAATGTTGTGCAGAAGCCTTCCTAAATTTGATCTTACAATAATTTGTCCGATATTCGTATGTGCAAACAGAAACAGAACCCTAACCCTAACAAATTCAGTTTCAAATGCGAAATTTATGAATGGCAAATAATCTTGAACTTGTGCACAAATTAAAGGTTTCAGCTCTCTGCTGGTAAACGACTCCTAATTAATGTCATTAACATATGAAATATCTTCAATCATCATAATTTAGAACATTGAGTTGCAAGAACAGGAGATGATTTCGGATACAGCCAGGCACCTCTGAGAGGTTCTCGTTCTCTTAAGAAGCTCGGTTGTATGTTCTCTTTTGAATCTCAAGTGTAGGTTCTCTTCTGAAGCTCTGGTGTAGGTTCTCTTCTGAATCTCAAGTGTAGGTTCTCTTCTGAATCTCAAGTGTAGGTTCTCTTCTGAATCTCAAGTGTAGGTTCTCTTCTGAAGCTCCGGTGTAGGTTCTCTTCTGAATCTCTGGTTTTAGGTTCTCTTCTGAATCTCTGGTTTTAGGTTCTCTTCTGAAGCTCCGCTGTAGGTTCTCTTCTGAAGCTCCGGTGTCGGTTGGCTGTAGTTCCCAGCTGTTCGGGCTCTACAGGAGTGTAATGTGGAGGGTCATGTGTAGCTCTGGAGCAGGTCTCTCCTCTCTATGCAGGTGTCCAAAGCTAGCAGAACTTATCTGCAGTATGTAGTGTCTGTTCGAGGGTGTTCTGTGTGTGCTGTGCAGGTAACTGATACCCTTCCACTGTCTGATCTGGAAGAACCCATTCCGGTTACCGGCTCTGATGGTGTACATGACGTCAGACGCGCCGACAGCGGGCAGAAGCTCCAGGACGGCTTCCGTGGGTTGGAGCTGTGAGAGATTGAGGAGTAATCTCAGCGGCTGGTCCACGGACACACTGGCCAGACTCACTCCCTCCTGAAGATTATAGAACTATCATGAGCTGACATCCACACGCAACAGTGAGAAGAAACGACTGGTCAAACTCATCCTAAATGACATGTTCTTTTACCAGGGTGAGGTTTGAAGAGTGTCTTCTCCTGACACTTTTCTTCTGCTGTCCATTCATTTTGCAGCCATTGCAGGTTCCGGGAGACAGATTGTTTTCCTCTTCTGGTCCAAGCCCAGCTCCTCCAAAGCTAGCAGCAGATACACAGTGTCTGCAGGAACAAGCACTCATTTACTCTCTGGACAGAAGACATTAATAAATCACACCACATGGTTGCTAATGTGAACTTAAATTTCCTCTTTGAAAGGAAATGGCTGACATCATGGTGTTGAAGCTATAAGAACACTGTTAGTAGTGCCTTCACACTAAGAAAGAGTGCCTGACCCACAATGCTTTGTAATACTGACACAGACTCTGTCTGTAGTCTGGAGAGAACACAGATCTTGTAAGAGAACACCAACATCAGACAGTGCCTTAGAAGATGCTGCACTCTGAGTGGAGTGGGCCCTGACTAGTGTTACCCTCATTAATCAAAAAATGTAGAGTTGGAGCTAAACTCTGCAGTGCATCAGTCCACCTGGGTAAGATTTGAGCAACCCTAGTCTACAATCACGACAGGTGTTTTCACACACATGTTCCCACACTGTGATGCAGCGTCCAAGCTCCTTTCAAGCAAAACAGAAGCCTTTGAACCAGGTTTTCTGCATCATGAAAATGCATTTTTCCTGTATTGATGATTTTGAGAATTACAAAATGCATTAATTGCTTTCACTGTTGTAAAATAGTATTTTTACTACATTACACAAAAAAACATATTATAAAAAAAAGATAAGTAAATTATATGAAGTAAAGAAAACAGGGTCTTTACTTGATGTAAAATAAATATCATTGGTCTATTTCTGTGAGAACATTTTGGATTAAAGAATTATTCAGCCAGGTTTCATTAGATCTGTGCAACAAGCATATAGTTGAGGAATGTATACAGTATAATGAAATACATGATCTGTACTGTTCATCACACAGTGATTGGGACCTCTCACCCCTGTCCCGCTCTGTAATATCCCGCTGGACACCCGCAAATGAATCCTCCCGGTGTGTTTGAGCAGCCGTATCTGCAGGGACTCGTGAAGGACACACACTCATCCACATCCTCACAGCTGGTGGACACTGGGTCAAAGGTGAAGCCGGACGGACAGCCACACTTAAAACTGCCCAGTGTGTTGAAACACGAAGCTGACCCACAGCTGCTTGGACTCAAGCACTCATTGTCATCTTCAGCAGAGAAGAAGCAGAAACAATCAACCCTGTGAGCACCACTGAAACACAGCCTTGAGCTCAGATACTACCCAAACCCTGGAAATATACGAATAGACGTGTGTGTGTGTGTGTGTGATATACAGAAAGAGAGAGAGTGTGAGTGTGTGTTTGTTTGTTTTGCTATTCTTCTAAGAACCAATTATTAAGAAACAACCAGCTCTATGACAACATTTTGGTCGGTCCTCACAATCGAAATCCTTATAAGTATAGCAAAACAAAACCAAACGTGTGTGTGTGTGTACTGACCCACACTCTGGTTCCAGTGCTGGTGTGTGAGTGTGTGTGTGTGCACTTGTTCAGCTATATTTGAGGACATTTTGTCCGGTCCTCACTTTCTGAGAGCCCTTTAAAGACCTGTTTGAGGGTCAAGACTTGGTTTTAGGCAGGGCCGGAGTGGGACTCCTTGTCAGTCCTGGAGTTCCAAGTCTTAGACCGGCCCACTTTAGTTCACGACTGACTATATTAAAATAATGTCATTGCCAATTCAGTGCAAATACAGCAGCCTAAGAGTTATTTGTACACAATGTAATGATTAATTTTATTTAACCTTGAAATGAAAAATAATATCAAATAAATACAAATATATATTAAGCTATATGTATAAAAGAAAGATTAAAATAAAATGTATTAAACTTTTTTTTTTTTCAAGGAACCCTAATAAACGCCTGAAGGATCAACATCACTTCCTTGTGCCGTTTGTCTAGCTGTCCTGACAATGTGACCCTCCAGAAGGGACATCTTTAGTCTGTCCCACTGAGACGCAACAGTACAAGAAACAGTTCGAAACATAAACATGAATGGTGGTTTGCAGACAACGTTGTTTTGCACTGCTCCTAACTAGCTCCTGATTAGTCAATCCGGGCCTGGTTTTAGGGGTCAGGGTATAATTGGGTAAAGGGTAGGTTTAGGGTCAGGGTTTAGGTAAAGCACTTAGTTCTGATGGGTAGGGTTAGGGTCAGGAGCTGGAGATTACATTGAGTCAATGTATGTCCTCACAAAGATAGCTGTACAGAGTTGTGTGTGTGTGTGTGTACTGACCCACACACTGGTTCCAGTGCTGGTGCGGTGTGTATCCGTCTGGACAGCTGCAGCGGAAGCCTCCTTCAGTGTTCTGACAGCCGAACTGACATCTGTGATCAGCCACACACTCATCTACATCTGAGCCACAAAGAGACAACAGCTCTCACACACACACACACACACACACATCTAACATCCAGGTATGCTCACAAATCCTTTTTTATTTCTAGCAACAATATATTTTAAATATAAAAGTAATGAAGTTCAATTAAATGTTTAAAAAAAAAAAAAAAAAGTGTGAATTTAGTTTCAATCTTCATACAAAAATGGCACAGGACAGAGAGTCAGGAGCTCAGTCTGAATTATGGTGCTTGTTGACCATACAGTGTCTCCATCACTGTAATCCTGGGGTGTTAGGACCCAGACAGAGCACAGCGTGAGCGCCCCCTGCTGACCTCTCTAACACTGATTGTGTTCCAGGAGTCTCCCGTCCCGTCCAGCCCTGCTCAGCTTCAGCTTCTGGCGTGTACAATCTTACAGTAATCCTACAGTAGCCTACATTTAGACTACACACACGTGATGAAACTTACTACAGAAGAAACACCTGAATCACACACACAGAGCCATACCGTCACAGCTGAGGCCGAGGGAGTCCAGACTGAAGCCCTGTGGACACTCACAGCTGAAGCTGCCCACTGAATTCAGACAGACGGCCCGCTGACCACACCGCCCCCCCGCCGACAGACACTCATTAACATCTGAGAGAGGACAGAAACACACCCTGACTCCGGTACGATGATCAATGTACTGTGTTGAGTTTTAGTGATGTATGGAAGTGTGTGTGAGACCTCTGCAGGCCACGTGATGCTGGCTGAAGCCCGCCGGACACTTGCAGGTGAATCCACCGACGGTGTTGACGCAGGAGAACTGGCACTTGTGTCGTCTGCTCTGACATTCATCCACATCTACAAACAAACCACTGCTTTCACTCTGTAAGGACAGCTGAACATCTCAAGGACACAGCGGTCTAACATGGCCTACTGTGATGACCGGTAAATGAAGCTCTGTCATCAACAAACAAATCATTCCTCAGAGACACCACTGTTGCTGTATCAGACGCATTCAGATGATGAATGCTGGCGCACCAAAACAGTAACAGAGCATCAACTGAACATCACCAAACAGGAGAACTTCACATTTCTGTGAGATCTTGTGTTAAAGGGTTAGTTCATCCCAAAACGAACATTCTGTCATTAATTAGTTCCGAAGGTGAACGAAGGTCTTATGGTTTTGGAATGACACAATGGTGAGTAATTAACGACAGAATTTTAACTTTGGGGTGAGGTAACCCTTTAAGCACAGAATACTTGTAAGATGAGAAGCTCCTGACCTCTACAGGTCCTGCTGTCGTCCTGCAGTGTGTAACCCCGTGGACAGGAGCACACATAGCTGCCCTCTGTGTTCTTACAGATGAAGTTACAGGGCTTCGGGGACAGACTGCATTCATCCACATCTGACAAACAGTCACACAGTCATCAGAAGAACATCCACCTGTAATGTCATGTAACTCCTCACATGGGTTATGCAGCGGTGCGCACCGACGCATGTGGCTCCTGCAGCAGAAGACACGTATCCAGGCTCACAGTGGCACCTGTAAGAGCCCATGGTGTTGATACAGACGCCGCTGGCACAAACACCAGGAATCAGCTCACACTCATCTATATCTGTGGGCAGACAAAGAGATTTACTCAAGTCTTAAAAGATAATCTCACGTGCTATATACGGCAGTTTCTCTGCTTCCGCTTCCTATATTCTGAGATTAAAGAATATCTCTGCTGCCTGTATTTCTTTCTTCGAGTCAGAGTCTTTAAAGCTGCAGTCTAAGAGTCTTCACGTGGGTTGTCTCAGCGTGGCTCCAGTGCAGACTAATCGCATATTTTAAGGATTATGGGTGGCTGTTAGTCACCACACCGGAGTACATATGTGCAGATTTGCACATAATAACAATTTTGACTGGATATTGTCATCTGAAGAAGTCATAAGTCTGCCATGTTTTTTTTGACCAGCTGAGAATAATGCATTGCAATAAATCACGTTACCAATGAGATAAACCATCATTAGATTGAATCACTATATCACATCAAACTTTGACAATTATTGTTGTCATGCTGTTCTCAAATTGTTAATATTAGAAACATTATCATCGCATGACTACATGTTTATTAGATCACCTGTAGTTTTCAGTCTAATCTCTTACTGCCATGCCATTTTATATGCAGAAATTGCACTTTTAACCCAGAAAGCAAATTGTGGTTCCTTAGAACTGGTTCTCTTTGAAATACATCCACCATCAAAATAATAATGTAATTATTCCAGCTGCTGTGAGAAAATCTGGAAATGATCTGCCATGTGATGTAGTGGGGCTCCTTCTTTATGTTTACAGATGTGATGTAATGATGGCAAGCTTGTATTTCCCGCAGAAACCTACCAGACAGCAACATAGTGTTGACCCTGCTCCGGCCCACATCTGGCCTTTGTGAAATCCATGCTACCACTCAGATTAGGAAACATCATTACAAGCTTTCGGTTGTGAAGCAGGCTAAGGTGAGGAGATAGCTTTGAACACTGACTGGTTTTGTACTTGCTTAAACTTTGATTTGGATCATTTTCAACCAAAAAAGTTACAGAGCGTTGGTAAGGCCTGAAATAGTAAAAAATGCTTCTCTAGCTTAATTTTTGCAGTATAGGTCACTGCTCATGAGTGTGATCGTCAGCGGCTGCACCTGCTCCGTCAGTGGTGTAGCCGTGGCCGTAAGGACAGAGCTTCTTGTAGCTGGCAGTGTCCAGCGGAGGGCAGAGGTCACACTGGTCACTCCACCCACCGCCCCCATCACAGCAGCACTGAGACCTGCTGACCGGTATACCACTGCTGGACCTCATCTGACACATGCTGTGAACAACCTCCATGAAGCACAAGCCTTTCCTGTAATCTGAGAACATCACAGCACTCATTAGACAGAGACTCACGGTAACACACAGTGGGAGAAATCACTGTCCTACAGAGCCTCCAACCCTGACGCAGCTGATCAGTCAGGCCAGGTGTGCTGAAGCAGGTGAGGAATGACATCTGCAGGACAGTAGAAGTTCTGGGTGTTTCATTTCTGATCAACATCACCAGGGGTGGATTTAGTGAATTTGGGGCCTATATTTGCAAACATTTACTGTTATTCGCTGCTGCCACATAGTTATGTCCAGTGTTTCTACATGTTTCATGTGCATAGAATTATGGGATTCTTACATTAACATTTATTCATTTAGCAGACACTTTTATTATTTCATGCTGTAGACCACGGAATAGCAATTGATTTACAGTCGAGACGCAAGAAGTAGTCAGAAGTATAAAATTGCTCAGTACTGTGGGTTATTTCTATCTTCTGCGGTAGCGTGTCAGTTGAAAATATCAGTTTATATTTCCAAACATTATTTTTGTCATTAATTGTAATAATGCAGTGAGATTATTGTCGGATAACAGCCAGTGCTCCATGTGTGAAAAACACATCTCTGGATTGAGTCTGTCTCAGTTTGTTCTGGTTCTTCATGTGACTCCAGACAGACTGAAGATGATCAGATCAGGTCTCTGTGTGGAGCGCTGGCTGTTGTCACACAATAATCTCACTGCATTATTACAATAAATGACTAAAATAATGTTTGGAAATGGAAACTGATATTTCGCTACAGCAAAAGATAGAAATAAACCACTTAAAACCTTTTTTTTTTTTGGTGAAAATACTAGTGGCTAGCATATTTACTGAGACACACCTGTTTAGGCTATATTTCCTCTTCTCTGTGTGCACATGCTGTATTTAGATGCACCTAAATTCTTAATAATTCTGTTTTCATTGATACTATTTCTGTTGATACTGTTAAAACGGGATGAATATGGAATAATGACTGAACAGTGACTTATTAAAACTACAAAAAAACAGCTCTACCTTCCAACATCTTAATCCGCACAAAAATTCTGATTTATAGCCTAATCGAATCGTCGTCTGATAAAGTCAAACTGGCTACACATAGGATAATGACAATAACTGTGCTTGCATGTAAAAGTAGTGCACTTTCATTTTAAAATGGCGTTTTAGAACGTTTACACTGGCGTTAACCAACCCCGGAGTTTTGAAACTAAAACAGGGCCCGCAGCGTTTTCAAGAGTAGAAAATATGTAGAATATATATATATATGTATAGGTAGAATATTTTCGTTTGCTACAAGCAGGATACACAAGAAGCACATTCAACTCGGAAAGCATTTTGGGGGCCCCTTGGCTTTCAGGGGCCCAAGGCAGTCACATACCTATGCCTAATGGGTAAGCCCGCCCCTGAATATCACATAGTTGACAGACAGACAGTTTGATTTTTAGAGTTGAGAAAGAGTTGTACCAAGACATCGCGTGCCTGTAGAGTCAGCTTTGAATCCAGGACCACATTCACACGTGTAGCTGCCCACAGTGTTCACACACCGACCGTTCTCACAAACCCCAGACCGAGCCAAGCATTCATTCTCATCTGTGAAGAGCACATATAGTTACTGAGATGAATGAGGATGAACAGAACAGACATTATTTTCCTTTCTAGTGTGATGAGTCTATCGTTGGATGTATTGGTGATTTCAGTGTGCATTCTGGCAATAATAATTCCTGAAACTGAAACAATATTGAATAGAGGGCAACTGTTCTAAAGTGTTGATTCTGAATTGATGTGGATGTTAATATGTGGAACTGCGATGCATATTTCATTATGGGGACTGGGAGTGTGGTAGGGCATAGGGCAACCTTGAGGTTATGCTGCTGCCCATGTTTCTATTACATCTGTTGCCAATGAAATGTAAATGAATAGATAGACAGTGTTGATTGTGGCATTAAATGAAGATCTGCTCACCTTCCAAAGCATTTTATATTAGGCTTTTTTTTAATGCATTGCACATTTGAACCAAGCAACCTAACCCTAATCATCAGTTCTGTTGGGTGTGTGTGTTTTTCTCTCTATTAAGATGCGGTTACTCTCCTTGTGCCTGTACTGGTCCTTTGACTTCTAAAACTAGTTCCGTTTAGAATGGGTATAAATGCTAAAATATTCATACTCATTATTATTTGTAAATTCAAAATATTCTTTGTAAACATGAAGAGCAATGCAGATCAGATTTTACCTTGACACACGTCATCGTTCATCCTGCGGATCATCCCGGCTGGACAAACACACATGAAGGTGCCAATTAAGTTGTTACACTCCATTCCTCTGGAGTCACAGTTATGAAGATCACTTGCACACTCGTCTACATCTGAACACAAGGGAGCTCAGTGTCATCGAGTATGCTTTTTAAAAAATACACATTAATACATGTTTGTATTTGCAATAATCCTGTCTACTACAATCACTTGGGGTTGGAAAGGTTCAGCAGTACCCTGACACATGCGTCCGTCCTCTCGAAGAGTGTAACCAGATGGACAGCTGCATTCATACGCCCCGAAAGTGTTCATGCAGCGAAACGCACAGAGCAGAGGGTTATGACTGCACTCGTTCACATCTGGAAAAACAGATGGACACAACAACAACTCAGTGTGTCAGATACATACTGAGTCATCTGTTCTAGTCAGGATTACTGTATGTATGGACTGTTCAATGGACAGAAGCAAATGTTAATCGAATAACAGTTCAATGATTTACTCATTAGCAACAATAATGGCATATCTTTGAATTATCTTCATCCACACATCAGATGTTCAGATGATTTATTCAGCTGACCTTCACAGCTCATCATTGGTCCCGGCTCAAATCCCTCCGCACAAAGACACTCAAATCCTCCAATCACATTTGAGCATGTTCCGTTTCCACAGGGGTTTCCTTCTGAACACTCGTCAATATCTGCACACACACACAAACAAAAACTATCTATAAACTCTCAACTCGCTGATAATCTGCATGTGTGGCAAACCAGAACACACCAACAACAACCACTGGATTAACAGAACATCCAGCTAATACCACTGGAGAAGAAATCTGCTAATCTCAGCCAGTCTGCACCCAAAGAGACTTCAAGTCATTCACTTTCAATGAGAGTTGCTGATTTCTCCATCAGTGATTGATTGTAGTGGTTGTGGGCTTGTATTCTGAGAAAGAATCCACACGTAATTCCAACAGTACATCTAACACATCTACATAGAGATGAAGACCTGGCAATGAAACACAACGAGAACTGAGCTTAATAATAATTAGACACAAACCAGAACATGATCAAATCAAACGAGCAACGATGGCAACAAACACAGAGCAGAGAGAGTGTGAAAAATACACTTTTAAATGAAGTTTTAGAAATGCTTTTGTTTTCTTACCACTACAATGAGTTCCTGTGTAGTCGAGCGTGTAGCCCATGGGACACTCGCAGCGGAACGAGCCATCCATGTTGATACAGCGGCCATTCACACAGATCTCTGGATTCTCCACACACTCATTTAAGTCTGAGACACACAGTGATACAGCAAACTCACATCCTCAGAGCCCTGCTGAGTTAAAGCGGTCATATGACGTTGCTAAAAGAACATTATTTGCTGTAATGTAATGTGTTTATGTGGTTTAAGTTTCAAAAAACACATTATTTTCCACATACTGTCCATGACTGTTTCTCCTCTAAGCCCCGCCTCCTGAATCGAGTCGATGTATACAAAACTCGAGTCGTTTTAGGGGGGTGTGGCCAAGTCATGACTTTTATAAAGAATGTCTCTTTGATTTTGAGGCTTCAGGGATCTTTTCGCTCCACAGAGAAAGGAAATCTTGAAATCACATCATACGACCCCTTTAAACAATTTGGTGCACTTTGGGTGTAATATGTCATAGCTTCTCAACGTCCAACTTGGGTTTTTAGAAATATGATTGAATTATGTAACATTATTACTATTATTATTCCATTATTGATTTTACAATCTCTACACTACACACAGTTTTTATTTCAAGTTTCAGCTCGGCACAGCACTAAATTCCACATTCTCAGCAGTGAACGCCGTTATAACACATTCATCAGGTACAGTATTGTCTTTACCCACACGTGTGTTCCCAGCACCAGGGATGATGCCGTGGCCAAACGGACAGAGATCCTGAAACGCAGCTGTGAACACACACAACATCAAACAATGAGCAGGGTTGTGGTTCTGTGACGGATCATGAAGGAGGTGAGAGCTCCAGTACCGTCCTGTTCTCTAGGGCACAGCTCACAGGGGTCACCCCAGCCCTCTTTGACCATGATGCTACAGCAGCACTTGGCTTTGCTGGTGTTAAATGCCTGCGGGACAGAGCACTTGCCGCTCTCAAAGCGCGTGAAACAGAAGCTCTCTCTAGTGTCTAACACAACAAACAGTCAGTGAATATTACAGAAGGAATGACATTAATGTTCTATTTGAAGACATAGTTGTTAACTCTCTTCTGTGTAGAACTCATTCTAACACACTTTTAGAAGCAATGTTTGAATAATAGGTTAACCATAAACAGGTTAATGACAAATTACCATAACATCTGCGTCTGTCTTCTGACAGCACAAATCCAGCTTTACACACACACTCAAAGCTGCCCAGACTGTTGAAGCAGGAGCCGTACGCACAGATACCTGGCTCTTCTGAACACTCATTCACGTCTGATGAACACACACACAGGAATATACTTACACACCATCTACTGAGAACACGTTTCAGTAAGTTTCTGTCATTATTCTCTCTTGTTCCTAATGACTTTTGTCTCTGATATTAAGTTAAACTGAATAAAGATCTAAATAAAAAGAATAATTTGTAGAATCATAATTTACTTTCATGACTTGCATTAATTAGATCTTCAGTTAAGTAATCCATAGTGTGATTCTTTTTCAGCTTAGAGCTTAACAGATACATACATATATATGTGAAAACCAATCGATCTTTCACTTTTAGGCAAAGTATTACTTTATAATTTATTCATATGTATGTTCACAACACACTTATTCTTATTTTGTAAATGAGTGATATTTATATTACTATAAGCAATAATGAATAGTAGAAACAGATTTGAATGTGATTTCATCCCTCTGCAATATCACTTCTTATGATTCACAATCTCACGTTACTTCTGAACTGAACACAAGATGTGTTTCCATTTCTTATATTAGAACATCTGAGCGATGAATGAAGCTCAGGCGTAGTTCCGGCAGCATCAGCTGACGCTCAGCTCCTCTCACTACAACTGATCAGATATATAAGATCATCTGCACTCACACTTGCCATGGTCTGTCGCACAGGCATGCTTACCCTCCTCCATCCTCCAAATGTATTAACTAAACTGTATTGCGCAAACTATTGCATATAAAATATCTGCGTAGGCTTCGGGGGCGAGGTTTGCCAGTGGAGCTCAGAACTCAAGCCTTCAGAGTGAAGCCTGCCGCCAATATAAGTTCAGGACCTCTGCAATATCCTGAATCAAACAGTGTGGTCCTGACTGAATGTATTTAAGGTCCAATTCGCACTAGTAACAAACCATTAACTATGACTTTTGTCTCAATAAACTCCTAATTTGCTGCTTCTCGACAGTCAGTAAGGTAGTCGTTAAGTTTAGGTATTGAGTGGGATTAGGGATGTAGAATATATTCATGCAGATTATGTGCTTTATGAGAACTAATAAATAGCCAATGTTTTAATAATAGGCATGCTAATAAGCAACTAGAATTGCTCCCTATACTAAAGTGCTACCAGAACTTCATTAAACAAAGTCAGTACAACTTTCATTACTAAGATTCAATCTTCTATGTTGTGTTGAATTAAAATCAGGCGACATACTGTTACAAAACTGAGATAGTTCTGGAGTTTTGAGTATTTTTGCTTCACCGATCACATGTTTATGTGTGTCAGTGATCACTGGTGCGTTCACTTTCATTTCTACTTCAGGGCCTTTATTCCTAATACATTATTTTTAAACAATGCAGTTATTGAAAGGTTTGAACCATTTGATACGTTAGTGACGTAGCACAGGGGTGGACTGTACTTACCTACACAGTGCTGACTGTGGACAACATACCCCTCAGGACAGACACATCTGAACGAACCCCCCAGATTCACACACATTCCAGGAGCACAGATCCCGCGATTCAACATACACTCGTTCACGTCTGCATTTATCACAAGACAGGACAGGACTGCAGTCACTCACTTTGTTTTTATACTACTAACTACTTCTAGTATTTATAAAGTAAATATATAACACATTAAAAACAGGAATATTAGTTCACCTCTGCAGCCCTTTCTGTCAGGCGTGAGCTCATAGCCGTCTGTACAGAGACACCGGAAGGAGCCGACTTTATTAACACAGCGGCCGTTCCTGCAGAGCTGAGAGACTACACACTCGTCAACATCTGGAGACACACCAGAACACATTCATCAGACTTTCAGAGGATTACTACGAGCTGATCATATTTCATCAAAACCGTTCATGCTGTGAAGGGAAGTGTATTTTGAATGTCTGATTTCAGCCTGTGGAAGTGCTGTTAAATGTGTTATGTTGTTGGATTTAAGATAAAAAACAGGCACATTTTCTTCTCAGATATTATTTTTGGCCCTTGTCTTTATTAATGAGGTGAAAACTGTGTAATTAGTGATACTGTACATTATGCTTCATATGGCCATCTTGTGCGAACTTCATCTTGGCTTGTTTTTTGCATGTAAACAGCAAATAAAACATTTCCAATAATTATCAATAATATTAGAATTAATATTTCACGTCTAATTATTTACTTATGTGGAAAGCAGTTGTGCTATAAGTGGAATAATGTACTTCATGTCCTGATCACCCCGTCTGGGTTTATTCTGTGATAACACCTACCGAATGTAAATTAACTAACGAGACCTTATTGAAAAAAAGTGTTATTAAAGACAATAAATCTGTACAAATCGACTTGTTGAAGGGAAGAGCACCTTTACCTGTACAGTAGTTCTTACTGTCAAGCTCAAATCCTTGATGACAGACGCAGTTAAACGAGCCAACAGAGTTTGTACATGTGCCGTTCCCACATGGCTGGTGTGAGCACTCATTAACATCTGCAGAAGATAAAACACCTCTGACGTGAAACACACTTGGTTTGAACAAAGCCTTTCTGAGTGGAGAAGATCTGATCTCACCTACACACATCTTGTGGTTTGGTGCGGCAGTAAAGCCGCTGTGACACACACACTCGAATCCTCCTGGAAAGTCCACACAGTCACCATGAACACACACAGCGGGCGTCTCAACACACTCGTTACGGTCTGAAAGTCACACAGACATCAGTAGGTTTCAACCAAACCCTCACTCACAGACATCACAATGCGATTTACTACATTTATAATAATGTAGCTTTTGGAAATATTTCCACTGCTTGGTTGTCCTGCACAAGTTTGTGTGTTTAATGAGAAGAAGTGCTGTTTCAGAGCGCTCACCAGCACAGGCTCCGTTAGGACTGAGTATATACCCCTCAGAACATTCACACTGATAGCTGCCCGGCCGGTTGATGCAGTCTGCGTTCTTCTGACACACAGCCTCTCCACTGCTGCATTCATCAACGTCTGAACACACACAGGACAAATGAACACAGTCACTCACAGGTTTGAGCTAGAGATCTGCTTACGGACACATGTTTCAGGACAGCAAATATTTAAAATGCCCCAAATGTACAAACTTTCAGAAAACCTGGCAGTGTGGAAGATATATAAGTGCATCTCTCAAGGACTGTAGAAACAGATCCAGTGTTTATCAACGGTGTGGTGTGTACGATGCCGCATTTTTTGATGCCGGATCTGCTGGACAAACAGGCCCTATGACATGTTCCCCTCCCAAACACAGAGTCAGGCTACTACTGATCAAATTTAAATTCAAACGGGATTTTGTGTCCGATTTCTAGACTATTTCTAGACTCCTGTGAGCATGCATTCTGATGACTTCGCTATCAAAGGTTGTGTAAGCCACATCCTTGGTGTGTTTGCCATACATGCTTAACTGATCAAACTACGAACACGGACACAAAATGCATTTTTTGCATTTACAGTGTTTACAATTACATATACGTTTTCACAATTCTTCCCACGTTTCTACTTGCCAAACTTTAAGCTTGGCACAGCAGTAAATTTGGTTACACTTTAGACGTTCCACTAACTATAAGTAACTCTGTAACTACATGTCAACTAATTATCATTTACAGTGGTGTGAAAAACTATTATCCTGATTTCTTATTCTTTTGCATGTTTGTCACACAAAATGTTTCTGATCATCAAACACATTTAACTATTAGTCAAA
>JAUMHQ010000065.1:326886-340503 GCA_032361165.1 Enteromius paludinosus
GATGCTTTGTATCACAGGAATTAATTACATTTTAAAATATATTCACACAGAAAACAGTTATTTTAAATTGAAATAATTTTTCACAATATTACAGTTATTAGAGCCAGCTTGTTCGTGAACAACACATCACTACTGCGTGCGCATTGCGGTTGCAGAAAATCACTGTTAACAAGTTGAGTGAAACGGAAAAAAATGCACTGAATAAGAAATTAAATGTATTGTTGTGCCTTTGGATGTCAGAATGGGAATTCAAGTAATTTTTATAGAATTCGGCTGCCAAAAACATAATTTAATGCTAAACAAAGACGTTTAACTGTATATATAATGAATAAAACCTGCTATGATTACTCTACTTTCAAATAATACATTTGATTTAAACAATTGGTCTAGATAATATTCACATACAGTTCATATGGAACATATATTTGCCCAGTTACAACATGAAATACTTTTATTATAAAATAGGCTACTATAAACCTATAACATTTTACATTTATGTATTTTGTCTCTCAATTCTGACTATCTTGCAAATACTTTGCAGCTTGATTTAACAGGAAAATTACGAGTTGACGATTTTGAGATAGGCTATAATTTCGGAATTAAGAGTATAACATTAGGATTTTGAAAAATAACCTCAAGTTTAGGATTTTTTTTTTTTCTTTTAATCTATGGTTTCCATTAACCGCAACTTGAAAACTCAAATTTTCTGCAAATTCTGCAAATTTTCTGCCCAAAAAAAACTTATTCTTATCAAGAGTATTGTTTGCAAACACTTAAGTTGTCTACGTCTATTATGTAGCTGAATATGCCTTGTTTTGAATAGGTTTGTTTGAGATGCGCCTTGCCTCGCCTGAAATGGAGACCAGAGTAGGCGGCTGCATAAACGCAATCGAGACGAACAGTTCCTGAATCCGCCTGCTTTGTCGTGGGCAAACTTTAACAATGGAAAAGGTTGCGTTCGCATTTTTTTCTCGCAGACGAAGAAAATGCAATTGGAATAGAATCGTTTTTACATAATGGTAATGAAAAAAAATTACAATTTACAAAGTTCAAAAAAACATACAATACAATAAAGTGAAACAAAGCAACAAACAATGTATCAGCTGACATTCCCAGCCAATAAGCATTAAGTTATATCATCAGCAAGTCGTTTTGATTTATATAGCATGTATTTATTTCAGATAAACTAGAAACATGGTTTAATTTATAAAGTTTAAATGAAAGTCTGAAGCCACCCAATGGTCAAAGTCTTTGGGCGAAGAGACCCCGCCCCATTTAGAAGGTTTACCCATTTTTGGAGTTCCCGCCCTCGATCTGTTTTTGACAGAGCTCCTAAAAGAGGAGCCGTAAAAACATATTGAGATGTTTTTTGTTACTTATACTGCAAATGTATATTCTTAAGGACATCAACACCTAAAATAAAACTTTAAAAAGGTGTGTAATAAAATAAAAAAATTATAAAATTATTTAACAATAATAATGATAATAAATACAAAAAAATATAAAATTAATAATTAAGAAATTAAAAAAATAGAATTACAAAATAAAACAAAAGTTACCCTAAGTAATACAACTCAGCAGAGGGATACTGTTGAGTTATGTAGGCTATTATAAACTTTTTTATATATACTATATAAGCTGTTAAGATTGTATTACTGTATCTGTGTCAGAATCAGTATAGTCTAGTAATGTAAGTATAATGTTTCTAATAAATTTATTATAGAATAAATGTGTGGACACAAACAATATTTATTTGAATGCTGCATTGTTATTTATTAAGTAGGCTAATTGGCCAGTATATTGCAGAATAAAATCTCTTTAAATATGCTGAATTACCAACCCATTTCTTTCTTCATGTTAACTTGTAGAAAACAATTATTTAATTGCAATAAATACAATATAAGGTAACTGATATTGACAAATATTGTTATTTACAGTACATAGAAGGTTTTAAAAGGGTTAGTTCACCCATGTGGGATAATTTCAGTTGTATTGCTGTCTAGGGAGGGTCAGATGGCTCTCATCAATAATATCTTAATTTGTGTTCCGAAGATGAACGGAGGTCTTATGGGTTTGGAACAACATGGGGGTGAGTAATTAATGACAGAATGTAATATTTTTGGTAAACTAACCCTTTAAATGTATGTTATTTCATATATTCATTAACATCACATTAAAGTACATTTGCTTAAAAGCACCAGCTACATTTGTAAATCAATTTATGTTAAACTAGTTATTTAATAAATTTAGCTGTATTAGCTGCCTATTGCTCCAAATGTGTGTGTGTACCTGTTTTGTCTACTGGTGGGGACTTAAACCTGAATACACAGAGACTCGTGGGAACTCGTGTCGTGGTGAGGACCCAAATTGAGGTCCCCATGGGCAAATAAGCTAATAAAAAATACAGAATAAATTTTTTTTTTTAATCTAAAAGTGCAGTCTCCTGTAAGGTGTATGTTTAGGGTTGGCGTAGAGCGATAGAATGTATGGTCTGTCCTGTATAAAAACTATTACACCTATAAAGTACCCACAAGGATAGATAACCAGACGTGTGTGTGTGTGTGTGTGTGTGTGTGTGTGTGTGTGTGTGTGTGTGTGTGTGTGTGTGTTTGTGTGCACTACTGTGGGTTAAATGCACAAATTCCAAGTATGGGTCATCATACTTGGCCACACGTCACTTCAAACTGACTCACATGTGATTCGATAGCATAGCATATAGTACATTAGACCTAAATGGTGTTAGGGTAATATCTAGCATCAGGGGGAATGGCTGCAGTGGAGCCTGTGGTGTATGTTTGTCCATTTAGAAGGAAGTAGGGGTAATGAATTGTTGTAATAGCGCCGGGCATAGGGACGTGCGTCAAAGCCTGAACCGAAAGAGGAGGCGGCGGTGGCATCAAATTTGCATTCAAAGGGCAATTTGGTAAACTATAAGGTTGTGTCATGGCTAAACTGAACTGGTTTACTTGTTCTTGTGAGAGCCCAGGAAAGTGTGGTGCAGTGTTAGTCTGTTGATATTTAACAGTGTCAAATGCTAGATGTGAAACACAAGAATCTTCTCGTAAAGTTGTTTGGGGAGCCAAGACTGAAGGCTGTGTCTGTCTTTTTAAGTCCGCTAAAGATCTCCTCTCATGAGGATTTAATAAAGTTGCCCGTCTATTAGAAAGATGAAAAGAATTTGCATGAGAGGTGGAAGGTGAAGGTGGAAAGTCTGAGGTCTGCCAGTCTGCAGCATTGCTTTCAACCATTCCCCAATGCCTCAGATCCACTCCTTGAGGAAGAGCGTAGTAAGGGGTTGGATTCTCAACATGGCTGACAGAAGTTGTTTGGAGAAGGGGTTTCACACCATTACATTGCATTAGGGGTGAAAGAGATGGCCTAAAGATGTTGGAAAACATTTATTACCCACACATTTCAGTATTGTTACAAATGCATTCAAAACCAGTGAATTAGAGGCTGATTCTTTGATGCTTAAATTAAATTGTAAAAATGTCTCCTACCTCCTTTTAGCCATTTTATAAGCCACATCCGTGTCAGCCTTTACACTCTAGATGATTAAACAACAAACAAACATTTAAGAAGATACACCATGTCCAAATTAAATTAAACATCTCTCTCATTCAGTTCTAGCAGTTCTAATAATGTAAGTATCATGTTTCTAATCAATTTCTAATAAAATAAATGTGTAAGAGGGCACAAACAGTTCTAACATTCTAGTCATATGTAAAATATGACATTCCATGTGAAAGACAATTTCCAGAGATGAAAACTATATTTTATAGTAACTGATAACTGGGTTGTAAAAAGCATTATAAAGAAAAGAAAAAGGTGATTTCACTGCAAGTTTTATTTAAAATAGATAGAATAGTAAAATGCGGAAGTATCCTGGGAAAAACAGGAGGGTTGACAGGTCAAACTACATATACATATCAAAATCGTACCTGTGGAACACTGGGTTTAGAGGACGTCCATAACTGCAAACTCGTGTGTTTCCGAGCAGCAGCATTCTGTTCTTTCGTTGGGATCTCTGCTCCATGCATGGATGGAGGGGGCTGTTCCACTTTGTTTACGAGGGTAACACCTGACTCCGTCACCCCAAAAATAATTTGCGGGTTTGAATTCTTATATGTCTTGAGAACCTTACTTGGTGCACTGTGATTCATGTCTTGCCATACAAGAACTTTAGAGGCATCATAAAGAAGGTGCTCGATTCCAAACCATGATACTTTGCTAATCATTTCTTTGCATGACTTCATGAAAAGAGCTTTTTCTTGAAGATATCTGCATGTGATGGACAGATGTTCTGCTTTGCCCACATCAAATGTCCCTGGCAACTGATCCGAAGGTGTTTCCACAAAAGTCATAATCACTTTGTGTATCTTTTCCAAGCTTTCCAAACTATCTCCAAAATTGATCATTGCAGACATGGGTACAGATAAAAAGAAGCTTTTTATGTCGTGGGCATTTCTGAGTGCAGCTTCAGCCTCAAGGAGCTCACGTTTAATTTTCAGATACATGTAGTAAGATGCATCAGGAGCCATATGGAGCTGTTGGTGCAAGGAGGATACCGCACTGTAGTATTCCTGCAGTTTACTGTAGCCCTCTTGTGCCAAGGTCTTTTGAAAAGAAGCAAACAATGATGACTGCTGCTGAAAGCCTACATCCCCTTTGTAGAGCTCTCCATAAAGAGAAGGGTCATACCACAGCAAACTCCTAAACGTGGGTTTACAGCTAAGAAAGTTGATTTTGTTTTCTACAAACTGCCAAGCTTCCATCATCATCTGCAACTCCAAGTAAGAATTTACCGCTTCATATTTCAGATCTACTTGGGCAGGTGGATGGTCCAAATACTGCTCCAAGATGAGACACCTCGAGACGAAAGATTGGTTGAATGGCACTTGTTGATCTTGTTCAAAACTTGAGATGAAATGCTGCAACATACTTTTGTATTTAGACCGCAGAGATCCGAGTTCAGTTAATGAGACTGTTTGGTCTGCCATTTTAAGAGTGTTCGAAATGTCACTGATGCTGTATTTATTGTCCGTGAATGTACTGCTCACATTGCCATCATCAACGCTTTTTACAGTGTTCAAAGATTGATTCTCTTGACTCTGTCGTTCATATAAACTATTTAATTTCACAGAGGGGTTTTGTTGTCCTGTTGTGTGCTTTCTTTGCATCTGTAATTGGGCATGAAGGCTGTTATTGATGGAGATTTCTGGGTAAACAGCATTGTGGTTGTTCACCTGGGGCAAAGGATGAGGATCATTATCTTTAATTGTGTCTAAAGCACTGGTACTGTCAGGACTGACACTAGTGACAGAGCTCCTCCTTGATCTTTGCCTGCTGGATTGTTTGGTTTGAGAAGATCGTCGACCTCGAATCTTAGATTCAACAGGCAATAGCAGGCAAACATCAGTTGCATGTTGAGCATGTTCACTTCGAAGAACCTTCCTAGCTTGAACAGGGGCTTCTGTGTATTCACTTGTATTGTCATTTTTAACTGCTTCACCACCATGAGGCATCAGGCAAGGAACATTCACCATACAATACTGGCTTTTTTCAAACAGCTGCTGTTTATGTGCGGTGCTGTCGAGCGTTATCCACACCACTGGTCTTTCTTTAAGATCTTCGTTCACTGCTTCTTGTTTCTTGACAGTGGACTCAAATTTTGTCAAATAATCTCTTAGTTTAGAAATTAGCTGGGTTTCTGGTGAGTTTGCTTCATTGGTTTTGTTTTGTTCTGGCCTTGATAAATTACAGTTGTCTTTGATTGCCTGAGTACTTGGTGATTTTGTAGAACTGAGCAAACTGGTGTTGCTGCTCTTCTTTGTGGATTTTGAGGAGATCTCACATTGGACACTCAAAGCTGGATCATCAACAGTAAGATCTACAACAGTATTTGATGTATATTTCAAAAACTCTGGACCACACTGCTTTGAATCTTTTGTTGTGTCTTCAAATGCCTCAGGAGCAGTACTCCAAGCACTGCTGACATTAGATGTGCTGGTAGAAATTGGTTGGCCTGATTGGTTCATTTTTGGGATATTTGCCGACATACATTGTGTTCCTTCAAGACACTGTACATTTAGAGTATTTTTCATATTTGAATTTTGCTCACTATATTTTATAGTTACTGTCTCTGCATTATCATTGAAAGTATCCCTCACGACATTATGACTGTTAGTTGCGTTGCATATTATCAAGGATGTTTGGCTTTTATTTGAGATGTTTTCAGTTATCTTCACTTTTTCTGCTTTATCCACAATTACTGGAATTAGATTTGAGGTAAAATCTGTTGCTGCCCTCTCAGTGCAGACTGAATCACTTTTATGGTGATCTTCTGTAGCATTTATTGGCTCCTCTATTGGTTTGGTCTCTGTAAGAGTGGAATTAGCCTCCTGAGAACCCTGAACATGTAATGATTGTCTGCCATCAGATGTGTGAGACACATTTCTTAAATTAAAGTCTGGGTCTTGATCTTCATGTTCTATAAAGACTATTTCAGACTGACTGTTTGAAGAGTCTGGCTTTGCTTTGATTTTTATTGTTTCATCTGTTGACTCGGTTATTCTGCTGAGATTCCTCGTTGCTTTCCAGAAATGTGGCTTCTTGACATATTTGCTCCTCTTTAGAGAGTGATGTGGTGATAGAACTGTGTGATGTTTTTTGAGACATGCCTTTTTACGGTCTGGTCTTCTCAAGCTTTTGCATTTCACATACAATTTAGATTTACTGTATCTCTGGGCTAGTAATTGTATTAGTTTTGTATTACAAGTTTCAGTCTCTCTGTATCCTTCACTTCTGCACAATTTTATAATTTTGGTGTTTCCTTCACTCAATTTCTTTTGAAGCCCTTTGAGTTTTGAAAATCGCTCAGAGAGAGGAAGCATTTCTGTAGTATGAGCAGATGTTTGTCTGGATTTTAGAGTAACTTTGATATGGACATCTTCCCAGAATCTCGTGTTTAGGTTTGTTTCAGCTTCACTGTGATCTTTGCTTTCATTTCTTAGCTTGGAAATGTCTGCTTGTCTGCTCATATCCTTGTCTGTACTTGAGGAGAAAAGATGCTTTTGAAACATGCTTGGCAATAGTTGATCAAGTTGAATTCTTTTGTACAATTCCCAGTGTGTACTGTTGTCCTGCTTAACTGTTTCCACAGCAAGGTCTAGAGATGAGTCTTCACAGCATTTTATCCATCTAAATGCACCCATCTCTTGAACATCGCTGAAACTTTTCCCATCCTCCTTGTGTTTTACTGTCATTGGAGGACTTGGATCACAGGTGTCTGATGGTCCACAGCTAGAGACTTCAACGCAACTTGCAATATCCATGACTGTGTTATCCATGACATTGTTAGCATATGTAAGGCATGATCCAGTGCTGAGCTTTTTATGCAAATTATTACCTGGAGTAGACGGATTCTCCTTTAAGTCCTCTACTGCACTTCTGGAGAGCTCACTTTCATATTCTATGCCGTGTTTACGCTTAGCTTCATTAAAGGGGCACGTTAAAGGACTTGGGTGCTTGAGATCAAGCTGTATACTTTGTGCATCAGTTTTCTCACCTGTGAGATTAATGTTCAAAGATCTCAGCACCAATGATTGCTCTGAAAGTTCATCTGGAGACTGAACCAGACATCTATCAGGATTGTCCTGGTGAGTCTCTAGGGCTTGATCCTGTCCCCTTTCTCTCAAAATTAATGCCCTAGATTTTGTAAAATCTAGATGACTGGATTCATGAATGTGTGATGTGCTGCATTTACCCATGTTATCTGATAAACTTGCAAAATTAAGACTTTTTGGTTGGCACACATTTTGGTTGGACTGATTGTGCTCGCATGTATCATCTTTTGTCTGTAGTACATGATTTTCTTTTGGCTCTCTTTGGGAAAGGCTGGACTTCATCTTTGTCTCATTAACATTTTTAAAGATCAATCCCTTTTTATACTTCTGATAATAAACTTCATAAAAATGTATGCGGTCAGCTAATTCTTGCTTTTGGTCTGCTGAAATGTTTTCTTGTGACCATATTTTTTTCTGCCTCTCTTCCTCATTCATTCTAAAGTAGGCAGCATATTTTTGAAATTTCATTTTGAATAACTTCATTGAGGGCAATGTCAGTGTATGCGGATATTGATCAATTTTTGAGGTTTCTTGTTGACTGTCCTTCTTTGTTTGCTCTTTTGAGTCACATGTATTTTCAGCAAATCCATAATTGCCTTTTTGGTTTTTATCAGCTTGTTGGGATTTCTTATAATCACATCCTGATTCAGTATATGCTACCATGGCCTCGGAGTAGTTGCACTGTTGTCTTGCTTCTCGTCTAGATAGACGAGGATCCCTAACCAAGCGTGAAGAATACACTACGCTAGAAATTTTGTCCAGTGGACTTTGAGGTACTATTTCCAATGCATTGTCATTGCTTGTATTCTTTTTTTGATTACTCGGAAATAATTTATTTCCCAGCAAACTTTGAGAGAAAGCAGCATGATCCATAACTGAACTGCTGGAATCTGTGTCCTTACTGGCAGCAATCCAGTGCTGTTTTAGGTTAAATGACTGAGTGCTCTTTTGAAGTGGAGCTTCTACTTCTGGTTTCTGAGGTGTATAATCTGTCCCAAAGCAGCCCGGCATGCCAAAATGTTCGAACATAATGGTCGCAGTGCCTCCTTTTTCTCTTCTTTCTGCTATAGTACATGCCTTAAAATGGTCTGTTGTATAAAATAAACAAGCACATTATTAATTAACAGTCTTGATGCTTTATAAATTGCATATAGAATTGGGCATCAGTGTTGAGGGTAATGTATTACAAGTAACAAGTTAAGTAATCAGATTAGGGGTTTTTTAGTGACTAGTAAAGGAACACATTACTTTTTAATTTAGAGTTACTTTTCAAATAAGTCCTTTTTCCAAACTGACAGCTCTCTGTTGCCATATTGATAGAAATCGTGAGTAAGTGCAGAGGTGTTGCGTAAACATGATGTTGCTGTAGTTTTAGACTAAATATGAATATGTGCTTAGTCATCTCACCCGCACAAAATAGATTTAGTCTTCCTCAAAAGAATAAAACAGTGAAATGCAAACTCAGAACATTTACAAACATGCAATAATTAAATATGTTAAATAAAACAAATATAAGGTATTTAAACCAATCATATTAAGGAAAAAGTTGAGTGGCACCTTCTACTGTACAGACATGAATTTACAATTCCTCATTCATTTCACTTTTGGTGTGAAAGGGCTTTTATATTTGTAAGAGAATAACTTTTTTATATTAAAAAACACACAAACAAGCAAGCCCTGTCCAGAGTTAAAAATTAACTCAAAAGTAATTTTTACAAATAACTAAGTAATAACTACGCAAGGAGTAACAGAGTATTGTAATCCCTTAAAAGTAACTTTACCCAACACTGATAGCATGCATTTGAAGTCTTAATAAAAAGGTTTGTGTTTTATCTCACCATGCACTTGGCCAACAGGTATTGCTGAACCTGAGAGTTGTTGGTTTGTAGGCACAGTCAGAATGGCACCACTGGCAGGAACAAACGAAACTACAGCATACGGCAAACACTGCCTGGGTCTATCAGTGAGTTCCTGCTTCTCGTTAAAGTCAAACAGAAAAACCTAGAAGGACAATGTTTTAATAAGACTCCTGTTGATTATCCAGTACATTTGATCAGATAATTTGATATTATGACATTAAATTAACTCACAGAGGAGCCCAGAACTTGCTGGTGAATAGTGTCTCGATGGGACGCTGCATCTTTACACATGTGACAGTCAAAGCCCACGGTGGGATCTGGCGTTTTGTTCCAGTCCAAGCTTGGAGTGATTTTTTTCACCTTTCCATAAAGAACCTGAATCCCCCAAATACAATAATGCTCACTATTTACTGTCATTTCCATTAATAAACGTTGTTCCACAATGCTTAGACTGTATAGGACACAGTAAACATTCAACAAACCTTGAAAATGATGACTTTTGGCAAACTTAATACACTGGCATTAGATTTTAGAGCCATGTCGACATGCCTAAAGAGATAAACCCCATGTGATTGCTTTCCCAAGGCATACTGGACAGTGCTGCCAACCCGTAGACCATGCTGATAAATCTGGGCTGCCATTTGATCCGACGCAGCTAGAAAACAGAATCTTTCTTCCATTTCTCTCCCACGTCTTCCTTTGGCTCGCATCTCTGCCCTGAAGATGAGCAGTCAAAATAAGTGCTGAGCACATCACTATTTTCTCACTAAATATACTTTTATAGGTGCTGTTGATTTTACTAGATGTAACAACCCAAGTAATCCATATATACAAATAAAACAAAACAAATAAGTTCAGAAATTAAGTTATGTGTAATAAAATGGAATGTAACAGGGAAAAAGTATTAAAAGACTGACTGAATACTTGTACAAAAGTCTTTTGGTAATGACAGCTTTGAGATGTCTCCTGTAAGAGAAACTAGTCTCTTGCGTTACTCAGGTGTGATTTAGGCCCATTCTTCCACAAAGTCTTCAACTCTTGATGGTTCTAATTTCAAGTCAACAGCACTTTAGAAATATGTTGAAGGATGGAGTGACATATGGAGTGACATCGTATGGAGAACCCATATCCTTCCTTCTATTAATTTCTTTCTCTTTATTCATTTCTAATTATTTATTTTGATTTACTACCATCCACATAGGAAACCAGGCTTCGTTGACCTCGGGCCTGGCTTGAAACACATCAATTCAATCCACAGAGATGGATGGCATTACTTCTTAAATCAAACAGTTCAACATATGAAATATAATTTGTAATTTAATGAGTTAAATACTGATTCATTGTAGGATTATAATAAACATTAATATGAAATGAAAATTAATAAAGAGAGAAATTAATAGGAAGGATATGGTTTCTCCCATCTGTCATCTGGACGTCACTCCATCTGTCCCTTCAATGTATACCGAGAAAAATGGTGACATGTTCAACACTTATTTTATCCACTATATGCAATGAAAAGTAACATTTATTTATAATGGGATTTTTTTTTTTCATTTAAGAATTTCTGAGGTGCCACAAGGTGCAAAGCCTGTGACTGTACTGGAAAATGTAGCAACAGGCCAGCATGTTACTAAATGCAGCATTTTTATGTAGTTACCTTTTTTCTGAGAACTTTTTAAGGAGCTCCTCATTGTGCACTAAACAAACATCTTTCCAGACCCATGCATTTGCTCTGTTCCCTCTAGTGTCCAGCTTGGCATATCTCAGTTTTGTATGAATGAGATTGTAGTCACGGCTTTCCTCTGAACAAGGTTCCAAAAGCACTGATCCAAAAGAAGTCAAAAAGCACTTTTTAAAACAGCTGATGAATTGAACAGTAGCTCTGGATTATGACAGCAGTATCATGACACAGTCTGGATCTTTAGTATGCCATCACAAATATTATTTTGTTGATTTGGATTTTGAAAAAATCTTGTAAAACCTTCTCCACATGTGCGTTTCTTCCTGGGTATGGTGAAGTTCTTCAGTGCCAGGGTTCCTGTTACTGTTGACTGGGAGCCCTCTAATGTCTCCTCACGCTGTCTTTTCTCCATACTTGTTTACAACTGATATGCACTCTGAAGAAAAAAATAAAGCATGCATTAATCTAACATGTAAAAGGGTTTGTATGTTTGTCTGATGATGATTTGCTCAGCAGATATTCCCAAAATTATCATTAGACGTCACCTGCTTTAGCAGTGCCAAGCAAATAGATAAAACACAACCATAAAAACAATTTGCTCATACAGTTGTTTGTTACGATGTATAGTATGGCCTTTACTGTAACGATCAGCTGGATGTGTCAGTCCAGTTTTGGATGATACTCCAGCCATCCATGAACTGTGTCTGTGTTTTGTGTCTCCGTTACATGTATGGACTAATTATCAATGAACTCTCGTCTCCACCGACCTCATGTGTTGTCTCGAGTACTTGTATGTTCTCCTCTCATTCCTAATTGTCTGCTCATGTATAAATATCCCGTATGTCCTTGTATTAGTCGCTGGTCAATGTTTGGATGTACGTCTGTTTTCCCCATTGTCTAACCATCCGTGTTTTCCCGGAGTATTCTGTGTCTCTGGATTTCCCATTGCCGACTCTCGCTGCCTTCCCTGGATTATTCTATTGTCTTTGCCTCCGATGTTCCCGTTCGCCGTTGTTTACCCTGCTGTACTGACTCTGGCTTGTAAATAAACCCTTGCAAATGGATCGGCACGCCTACTCACCTCTGTTTCATGACAAATTGACCAGCCGTCCAGGATCCAGCAGCGTTGCACGCTGCTACAAGGGGATTCGTAAGAGGGGATTCACCACCGCGTAAAAACCCTACGGTCCCGAAACCACCTCTGCCTGGGTCTCGTCACACCAGCTGGTGTAATCCGCCACCAGCGATCACTTCACTGGACGATGCGAGGAAGATCGCTAGTATCTTCCAGCTCGCGTTCAAAATGGCGCCCGAAGAAGCGGACGCCAATCCAGCCTTGGGGATGCCAGCCCCGTCGAAATCCCTCACGGTTCCCAGCCTGGTACTAGGGTTGCCAGTTCCATCAAAATCCCAAAAGGCAGGTTACAGTCCCGTGTCACAGCGTCAGGGGCCGTGTTCAGCTCAGTCGGCTCAGGTATCACAGTTAGGGGAGCTGTCACCCATCCTCACGACTTCTAATTTGCCTGTGATGGGTGCCGACACCACTTCACAGCGACAGGGGCTGTGTGGTGTTCTGTCAGTCTCGGTATCACAGCCGAGGGAACGGTCATTCATGTCGACGGTTCTGGACCCGCAAATGGCGGTCCAACCAGTAACAGTTTTGCAGCCAGGAGAGCTGCTTACAGCAAACCCTGCGGTTTCCGGTCCTAGTCCCATTTCCCAGTATCGCGAGCCATATAGTGCCCAGTTTGTCCCGGTGCTACAGCCAGGAGTGCTGTATGCGGTCCAGTCAGTCCCATTTTTACTGCCAGGAGTGCTGTTCCCGGCCCAGTCGGTCCAGGTTTTACAGCTCGAGGAGCTATCACCTGTCCTAGCAATCCCCGAAATGCTGGTTACGGGTTCTGACACCACATCACAGCAAGAGGGGCTGTGTGGTGTTCAGTCTGGTTCGGTTATACAGCCAGGGGTACTTTTTTCTGTCCAGTGGGTCCCGGTAACACAGCCAAAGGAGCTGCTGAAGGTCCTCGTGGTTACTAGCCCGCAAATTACGGGTCCCATTCCACGGCACGAGGAGCCGTGTATTGTCCTGTTGGTCCAAGTTACACAGCCTGACGAGCTTCAGAAGGTCTCCCGGTTAATAATGGGTTCCACTCCCGTTTCACGCCATTGTTGCGGCGCCCGGAGAGCAGTTGGGGTGAACGGTGCCTTGCTCAAGGGTCTCACCTAAGTCGTGGTATTGTAGTTGGAGAGAGTGCTGGTTATTCACTAACCCTACCCCTGCCGGACCTGGGACTCTAATGTTAAAGCATAAGGATCTTAACGTAGAAAGCGCTAGGATCTGCTTTCTTAGATATTCTGAACTCTATTGGGGTTAGATCAGGATCTACTCATTGTCGAAATCATACTCTAGATTTAGTACTGTCACATGGAATTGATGTTAATGGTGTTGAGA
>JAUMHQ010000065.1:340603-350809 GCA_032361165.1 Enteromius paludinosus
AATACAAATATTAATTTTACAAGTTCTCACATTCAAATTAGCAAGCTCTCGAGTTTTGCTACTGTTTTACCTTCATACCCTGTACCCTACATTGTTGCAATGTTATGTCTTTGCCTTGTGATTATATGTATCATGTGCTTTTGCTGAGGTATTTTTTACCCCTGATCGCAAATGGATCTGCACGCCTACTCGCCTCTGTTTCATGACATTTACGATAAATATATCATGAAACTAATTCTCACCAAGAAATACCTTTACGCTGCAAAAAATGTTTTTCTATCTTAAGTAATATTTTTTTGCAGTGCAATCTTGTCCAGATTGTATTTCTAATGCAGTGCTCACATTCATTAACTTATGATTACATTTTGTTAAACCTGGTCAGCTTTTTGTTTGTACAATTTGCCATGTCACTGTATAACCATGAAGCATAACAGCTTTTTAATTTTTATAAAAGCCTTTTAAATCACACTAAGATGCTATTTGATACAATGTGTTAGACATCTTTATTGAAAAAAAAGAAGGATATGGATCTTGGAAAATAATCACATTGCCACAGCAAATGTCGACACACAGCATAAAATATAAACGTCAACACAGGTTTTCACATGTATAAAAAAAAAACCTCATTCAGAACTGGTCAGTTCAGCGTTACAAGATTCATGGTTTGGTCAATGTTGCTACAATTCAACATTGACAATAGGACTTCTAATGAAAGATTTGGCTAAATCTGTATTAATAGTAGTATTAGTATTGAAAGATAGTGTTGATTAGTGTTGAAAGATATGCTGGTTATGTTTCACATGACATCACAACAGCGAAAACACAGCTATGTTTGCATGTGAAATGTTTATTTACAAGTTTAATCATGTCTACATCATGGCTACCGAGCAAACAAACAGGTATTAACACATTAAAAGACATAATCATTTCAACGTGTAAGATCAAACTTTCGGGTACTTACCATCATGTAAAATGGCAGTTGAGCATGTATGACATTGTCTAAGATGTCTTAGCAGAGAACTGTGCAAAGTTTGTCACTTCAGTTTGAGGAACATCAAGTGAGACATACCAAAAAGGAAATCGCTTGACCTCAAACGCTGAACAGCAAAGGCACAGGAAATTACCTAGTACTGTTACTAACACCATGGGTTCTTCTTTAGCCCAACCACCAACGAGCATCGAAAAAATATCACCCGACAAGAGATGAGAACATTTGGATCTTTTTGTTTTAAAACATATATTTTTAAATGTTAGTATTATACTATTTGAGAATTTCAACTTGATATATATGTCAGGGGTTGTCACAGGGCTTCATATAAGAAAACGCTCATTAAAGACAGTGTAGCCATTACATTTCTTTACAATGTATTAACATTCTAAATGACACTTCAATCGAATTCATTTTTTTTCTTGGTACAAAACAATTTAATTACACTATTTCCAATGAATTAATTGTGTGGGGTGTCTTGTTTTAGACTGAATCTCTTTGGATCATTTATGCAAGAGGGGAAATGATTTTTACTTTGAGGGGGTGCATCAACTGACCATCGTTCTCAGAAAGAGAAGCTTCTATTTTAGGAGTTTACACCCATCATCACACCCTCATATGAAGCTGCTTCCTTTTTTGTTTTGTTTTTTTCTTTGCGAATGATTCTGATCTCTGACAAAAGTTCTTAAAACACATCCTATGCATGTTGCCCTGCAAAACAGCTGAAAATATTTCCTTGCAAGCAACTATGTGATTAAATCCTTCAGAAATAACTAGTTTTCTGAAAGACCAGAGAGGACCGAGCAACTATCTGAAATCATGGCTCAGCGCTTGAGCTCAAATGACCATGAGTCAGAGGGATTCAGTATGTATCTTGCCAAACAAAAGCACCGAATAGATGCTTAGGTCTCAAAGCCTAAATCAGCTGGGATAGCAGAGTAATTGGAGCACTAATTTAAAAACATTCCAGTTTTCTATTCCAAAGATTTCATACCAAAATACTTTACAAAAAACTACCAAAAATAAGTTGGAAAAAGATAAAAAGAGTTAACAGTATGTTTGAGGAGTTGATCAAAAGACACGTTTTAAACATAAAAAAGTTGTACTTTATTAGATTGTCTGTGGAACTTTTACACACAAAAATTGGGTAACTGTAAATAAGCATCTCACATTTCAGCATGTACTTTGGTGAGGCTTTCCACCATGAGATGTCTACCTATTCAAGTTCTCACCCACCAGTTTTATAATTTGCTGTGTAAAGACTGAGTATCAGCCATGGTGGATGGGCTGCTCCCTGGTTGCATGTCTGACATCGTTTTTGCAGCTTGTGCACCTTTTTTATGCCATCCTGCTCAAAGCAACCTTAACTGGGGAATTAAGCCAGACTTGTGAGCAGAGAGCCTCCACACACACACACACACACACACACAATCACACAACTGCACAAACACAAGTGTGCATGATTTACAGTTACGCAAAACTGCTTGCATTGAGAAAGGGCATCTTGTCATCAATCTCAAGACTGAAAAGCCTCGGGTTTGCTCTACTGTTTCCATTGTCATTCAACAAGCATGCAGCTAGGGTCCAGTTCAGCACCTTTATATATGTTCTCATATAGCACCATTTTTTTATATATATATATGGATATATATTTGAAGTTTGTCAGGACCCTACTGTTGGCATGCACAAATGTCAAATTTAAAACTTTGTGTTTCCTCAGATATGTATCCTACATATTTCAACCTTTTAAAAACATTACAAGGCAAATCAGGAATATTCATACCGTACCATACATGTTAAACAAAAACTAATACAGTACTCACGTGAAAAGAAAGTGCTACTAGACAGAACCATGTCTTTCTTGTTTTAGAGTCGTATAATATTTGAAGGCTCTACAGGAGAACACACTACATTACATTATCTAAAGATACACCAAAACATTTTTTTTTCATTTTGCCATCTTTTAAAATCATTTAACTAACACTGACACATCTTAATTCCAACCGCATATGGTCAACACAAAGATAAAAAGGAACAACTGAAGAAAGTTTGTGAACAACCTTTCTTTTTTCTTTTTTGAGAACATCACATTACCCACACCACTATCAAGAACATATACAGAAGTGTATGCATCTCTGCTGTTATATTTTGATATTCCCTAAACTGAAATAGTTTTCAATTTTGCTTTGTGTTATTGTTCGTTTTATTCATGAGGTCACTTTGCCGCATTCAAAACCCCTTTTCCCCGGTCCTGTTGTTTTCTAACATCATGCGTACAAAATGTTACATTTGGAGATGACGGCAAACTACGTTGGAACGACAATTCGTAACACTAAAGTCAATCATTACAACCACCGTGTAATAATTTTAAGGCCTATGGGTTGAAAACTGTGACTTCAGTACATGTTATGCTTAACAGTCCAATTTCATGAATTCAAGGGTTTAGAGTAACTCAGGTATAGCTGCAATATAATCGCATTTTGAGATGGCCTTATAAATTGACATAGCTGTTTCCTCCAACACTAAAGGAAAATAGACATCAATCTTCCCAAATAATTCCTTTAAAATTAAATATGTTGTTTCATCAGGGCAATTAATTGTGTACAATAGCAATATCTGTATACCCCCTATACATAAAGCGAGAAAAACATCAAACGAACACTGCTCTCTTCTGGTCATGCATTGCACTTACACATATAACAAACATACTACTACTCATTTCTTTGTTGGGAACAAACCTGTACTCAGATTTTTAAAGTGCACACGGTTCATTAATTTTCCACCAGCTTTACACACTTACTGCTTTTAGAGGACAACCAGTTGATGCCATTCAAATGTTCTGATGCCCTTGGTAGAAAAAAGGATACAACCTTTTTCAACCTTCTAAATACGGGAAATCTGCAAACTAGGCACTATGACCCAACGCTAATACATACTGCCTCCTCTAGCAGCCCTTATTGTAAGAAATTTGTGTGCAGACAATACAATACGATACAATCACAGATCGAATACTGTGTGTCAGTGATACGCTAATCAGACTCTTGAAATGACACATTGCAACCAAATCTGATCAAAAAGAACCAAGAAGTGCACAGAGCAAACACATGAATGCACTTCTAAAAAGTCTGAGGTGTTCGTTTGGGAGCAGGATTGTCACTTTTCATATGCAACAAATATGTTTCATATGTTCCAAATGAAGGTTCTCTTTGCAGTGGTAAAGCAAATGAAGCAGCTCAAAGTGCTGTTTGAATAAAGTGCTTCCTGTAGGAGGTGTCTGTTATAGATCAGCATCTTAACACTAACCCACAGAATGTACCCATAATTTATTTCTATTCTTCTAAAACATAAATACTCTCTCCCTTTCACACACACACACACACACACACACACACACAGAAAAAAAGAAGTGCCGAAATGAATTGCTTTTCCCATCAACTGGACAGTAATTACAGTACAAATAAACAGAAGCAAACTCGAACCAGACCTAAAACCAACGAAAATACTCATTAGTTGTGCTTTAACGAGAAAACAACTGCCTAGATGCATGTATGTCCATGCCTCCAAATGCTACAACCCCAGGAAAAAGGCAACTAGTTAATATATACTTTGTTTTCATAGTAATACACTACTGCTTAAGTTTTAGTTGAATGAAGTTCAGTATGCAATGTGCATACTGTGCATAGTACATCCAATTTTAGTGTAGATTTTAAAACTGTATGCCAAAATGAATTGGGTGTGAAGGACATCTGGGGATGCTGCAAATTGCTTGTTCTTTTTTTTCACATTTTCTTCAAACCCTATTTAAAAACCAATTGTTAGATCTTAGTTAAAGATATGTGTATGATAATATCTAGTTTTAAACAGCTATTGTTTTGATAGGAATTACATCATGTCAAAGGCATTTATATACTTTTAGGTCTGTATAAATCCAGTATGACAAGCTAAACTAAATTCTGTTGCTTTAAAACGAGCACATTTGCTTGCTTTGCTTTTGCACAGTTCTCATTTAAACCCACTGACATGGAAAAATAAAATATTGCACAACTATCTCATCAGAGATTGATTTCACCAAAATCTATTATTTAAAGCCACTTTTAAAACCTAAAATGAAAAAAGCTAATCTTAGTGTGCCTGTTTATTTATGCTAAAGCATGGCTACACAATGTCATATATTTGATGCCTTAGGCTGATGATAGACTGATCAAATTTTTGAGAAATGTTGATGAGACGTATAGCCCACAACCAATCTAAAAAAATACCCAAATCTAAATTTGTTACCCATTTTCAATGGGAAAGTGAGCAAGCAACATTGCTCAAAAAAAAGTTGTTCCAGGTACCATCAATCTTCCAGTTCAAGCAGCAGGTTAGGTTTAGGTTTGTAAATAATTCTTCTAATGTAAATAATAATGCACTTTTTGGTTTCTAATTTTAAACGGGGAACATAGTACTTGTGCGATGCCAAAACTTTACAGCTCTCTTGATTATTGAGACAAAATTTTTTTTTGAAAAGCTTCACTTTTGGACCATCGAAATACTCTGCACTCGTGTGCAGTGCATCTCTGATATAAGTGCTGGTGACACTTTATTTTGATATTCAACTATGACATTCTAACTTTAAGTAACTTTGGAAGAGGCAGCACCAAAATGAGCCTGGTGCCAGTCATGTGGTACAGCTGTCACTGTTAAAGCCAGAACTCTCAGAACATTCAGGGTTGTAATAACTAATTCGGTAGCACATGAGGGCTTTGGTGTTGATAATGTCGAAACACATAAGTTAGAAAGGGTATAATGTCACGTGTTGTCATCTCAGAATTACGACATGGCCTGAGGACAGCTTTAGGTTAGGGTAAGTAGAAGAAGTTGGCGTACTTGCAAAGTTTCTTATAGTCAGTATGTTGTATGTTGTGGAACCATCAAAATAAATCGTTAAAGGCTGGTGATATACCTTTGGAAAATGTTGCTGTTAACGTGCAACCAGGTGAGACACAGGGCCCACAACTGATCTAAAATTATCCATATAGAAATGAGTTCCCCATTCTCAATGGGAAAGTGGCCAAGCAATGTTGCTAAAAAAAAGCCGTCCCATGAATCATCATCCTTAAAGAATTTTAAGACGACAGTTTACTTATATTCTAAGGGTTCACACTTTGTTGCAAAGATACTTATTGTCAATTTCGCCTTGTAAATGTTATCAAGCAAAGTTGTACAAATTTCTGTTTTTAAATCAATCAGGCCCTAGGTCTCACCTAGCTACCAACTGAGTAACCAATGACTAACCAGCAATTAACATTGCTCAAAAAGTTGCTCCAAGCACTTAGTAGAATGTCTAAAGTGGACTATCAGAATAAAGTGTTCCCAAAGTGCTTAATAAGACCTTGATTATTTGTTTCCCAGCAGCCCCATACACGTTTAGCCTGGGAAAAAGTAATGGATGCAATAGCCAAATCCTAATGCACGCTCTCTTTCTCTCTCTCACACACAGGCGCGCGCATACACACACACAGAAACCCCAGCAGAGCCGATTGGATTCTGACTAGATAGAAATCAACAGTAGTGGGGCTTCAACGGGACGGGCAACACGGTAAAGTGTACGGTGAGGACAGCAGGAAACTAGAGGTACAACTAACACCAGAAGCATCTTCATCATCAGAAGCAGCAGCGTGCGTCAATCCTCCTGCTCCTCCGCGTCTGTCCGCTTTTCTTTATGACAGCTGAAGATGTGTCGCATCTCCTCCTCGTACCGCATGAAGTTCTCGCCGAAGCGGGACCAGGCTTTCAGCGGGACGGTGATCGTGTTACGGTAGGGCTGCCGGACCTCACTGATCTTCAGGAAAACGCCAAAGCGGTTCGAGCCCACGTCGAAGTAGAAGCGCTTGTTGTCGACGCGGAACGACGCCGCCTCGGGCAGCTCGGGCGACGCTTCGTGGTTCCGCGCGCAGGGCTCGTCGTCGCCGTAGTCGTCGATTAACTGCGACAGGGCGTCTCTGAACTCGATCAGGCCCTGCGCCGGCAGCACGATGGTCTGCTCGATGCCCTGGCCGTAGTAGCCCATTCCCCCGTGTCCGCGGTTGACCGTCTGCCGGATGCGCAGGAACCGGCCGCGCTGGTTCTCCTTCAGGTCCAGGTAATACTTCCTGTTGTCGCGTTCAATAAACTCGCTCTTCAGCACGCGATGCGTCTGCTCCTCGGACGCGGCCGAGCCGCTGGGGGACGCCGCCGAATCCGCTGTTCTCCGGCGGGGCTCCGGTGCGCGTCCCTGGCCGTTGCTCTGCGCCTCCGCCGGCGCCTGACATGATCCTCGGAGCCCGATGTGCGCGTAATAATCAATGAAGTCCCCCAGGCAGTAGCGCAAATCGGGCGCCATGGACATAGAGAGTGTGAGCTTGCTCTTGCGGATGTTATCGTGCCGGCCTCGGCCGATCCACACCTCGGCTATCTTTAGGAAGCGTCCGCGGGTGCTCTGCTTCACGTCCAAATAGAAGCGCTTCTTCTGGATGTCCACTCGCTTGGACGCCAGCTCCTGTATGTCTGACGCTTTGCCGCTCGCATACTGCTGCGAGTATCCTGATGTCATACTGCCTCTGCCTCTGTCCGTGCCCCTTCGGTGACTATCGGCCATAATCATTCACGGCGCTTCATCGCTTCGCTCGGTATTATTCCGCTGATCGAGCACCGGCGAGTCTCCTCGGCTGACCTGGAAACGGCAGGAGCGGCTCATCGACTTCCTTTGTCCTGATGAGAGGTCAAGCGAAGCGCGGAGGCGCGTACCGTATGCACCATGTTTTAAAAGCTCTTGTTTTTCGCCTCGCCATCCATCTGACACATATTCCTTAAGTGAGAGTGTGAGCGAGAGAGACACAGCGGATTTGCTGTAGTGCAAATGAACTCAATGACCCATCCCCCTCCCTCCAGCACACAGGCACCGCTCGCTTGCGTACTACAGTACGTACTGCGCTGCGCACAGATAAGTATGCAGTATATCAGGACTCCAGAAACAGGACATACAGCTTCAGACAGAGTATGCACGTGATCTGACTAAATGGCAATTAGTCTGTGCCTGTGTCCCAATGTGCATACCATCTATCCTAAATTCTATTATAGTAATTCAGGCCAGATAGGGGGGATAATATGCAAATAGGGATGTAGGATGAACACACAAGTTCGATGTGTCCCTAGGTCAACATAATTTGTACACTCTACACCTAAACCTAACCTTACCCATGAGTAATGACTAAAGTCAGATTTATAGTCGACTGACACTGCTGTACAAGCACAAAATACTGATTGTAAGCCTAAACTAAAAAAAAAGGAACCGTTTTTTCAAATCTGATTGGTTAATCACAATGTTGTTCCAGGGTCAACAAAGATGTCGACCTATGCAGGTACATGTTGCACTTGGTAAACTCAGGTTAGTGCAGGATGCACAACAGCATTTTGTTTTTTTTGTTGATCCTATATAATGTATTCAAATATATTGTATTGCCAACTAAATTAAATATTAAATTTGCACATTTACATTTTAGTCTTTAGCAGGTGCTTTATCCAAAAGAAACTTACAAATGAAGGCAATAAAGCAATCAAAAACAACAAAAGAGCAACAACATGCAAGCATAGGCTGTATGACAAGTCTCCGACAACATAACACAATACATAGGCAATAAGTGTTTTTTTGTTTGTTTGCCTTAAGAAATCAAATAGATTGGAACAGTTAATGAAAAGGCCTGTCAAAGTGATTTTGTGCTTCTTTGGGATGGCACAATACTGCATAATTTATTTGCAGAATGCAAGCTTCTAGAGGACACATAGGTCAGTAATGAATTTAGGTAAAGGGGTGCAGAGCCAGAGGTGGTTTTGTTTGCAAACATTAATGCTTTGATTTTTATGAGAGCAGCTATTGGCAGGGGTGTAACATGTTATTTTTTTTAGATTAATAAGAATTCATTCTGATTGGTCAGTCGCCACATTCCAAGGTTTGTTATTCCCAGATAACAATTTGTAAAACCATAGACTGTAAAAAAAACATGGACATCACCCATAGGTTTCTGAAGAGCGCTTTTGAAGCTGAAAGTAGGCGGAGCCGACCGTCGCCATGTTGGAATCTCATCACTTTGAGATTATCGAAAATGGGCAAAGAGGTGGGAGCTGTCGACCTAATTTGACAGGGGTGAAAGCAGCAATCCACCTGTCTTTCAGGTTGTCGCGCTCTTAATTATGCAGAACTTCATAAAAAATCGTAAAGGGCAAAATTAGTTATAGGGGAGAGTGGGCTAAAGTGAGATATTTTTTACATTTGCTTATTATAAATCAGTAAAATGTACACATTTACCATTAATTCAAAATGTTTCCTAGCAATGTAAATTATGAGAATGTATTCAGGATGAAGGTAACTGAAAATATGATTGTTTTTAAAAAAAAGTTGTGTAAACTGAGGGGTAGCAGTAAACAGAGACAGATCACAGAAATCAAAGGGGTAGAGTTAAACAACTGGGGGTAAACTGATCCACTTACTTTTCCCACTCTGAAACTACCATAAAAAAAAATTCTGACAGCTAGCTTGACACACATTCCAGAACTAATGACTAGTAACAGAATCATGGGGATTTGTCATTTAAGCACATTTTTTTCTAAACACTTGAAAGTAACTCTGAACAAAATCAAATACAACATACTTCAAAATTTTGTAATTAACATTCAAATGACAGATAGAACCAGTTAGATTAGAACACAGTCTGTGGGTCAGAACACAGGATAGTCAGAACCAGCTAGAACAGCCTGAGACTTAGAACACAGCACTCAGAAAAATGATTCTTGGCACAATTTGTTATTAAGTATTTTCCTCTATTTGATTTTATTTAAATAAACGTTTTTTATAAATGTATGTACTCTGATTGCTTAGAATCAATGTAAATCTGTTAACAGTCAAAACTATTAGATTTAATCACTTAACGTATGAATATGGTTTAAATACAGCAGGCTCTGAAACAAGTCAGGTCAAATTAGTTAAATCGCATGAGATTGGTTTACATAAAAATTGAATGTTTACCATACTACAGTCGATAGGTGGTGGTACTGAACAATGACGAGTCTAAACCGGCTGTGGTAACGCACGTGAAAATTCAAAAACATTTGCACCAGAAGCAGTGGGTGTTTCTCAATGTCAAGGATACGTCCTTAGCAGGACTGGTCCTCCCAAGTCACTTCCTTCAGAGGCTAGGTGA
>JAUMHQ010000065.1:371615-389047 GCA_032361165.1 Enteromius paludinosus
AAGGGCAAACAGGAACTAGGACGAGGAAGACTAGACACAAACTGACACAATGAAAACGAAACTAAACAAAGAATACATAAACACAGACTTAAACGGAATTAAACAGACAAGAAATGTTAACCATACTTGTTTGCTCTTTGACAGTTGCAATTGTTTGGCTGTCAATGGGACAGTCACAAGGCTCCTTGTTATGTTCCACAATAACTTAAATTGTATTCTGAAGATGAACCAATCTTTTACGGGTTTGGAACGACATGGGAGTAAGTGATTAATGAGAAAATTTTCATCTTGGGGTGGAGTAACCCTTGTACATGCATGGAAATTTGTTTATACATACAGACAAGTGTGGGTAAGAAGAGTCACTTACAGGTAGTGCCCATATATGGTAACTATTTAGATACTTTAGAACTAATTACTTACTAATGTACAGTATTGTGTGGAATCAATCCAGGAATAGGTTCTGTAATGATTTATTCCCAATATTATTGAGGAATATTTTCAGGAAAGTTTTGTCACTTTTAGTTTTATACAAGCATTAAAAGAATAGTTCACCCAAAAATAAAAAATCCATCATCATTAACCCTAGAGTAGTTCCAAATCTGTATAAATGTCTTTGTTCTGGTAAACATTCAGATTTGGAACTACTCGAGGGTGAGTAAATAATAAGAATAAACATTTTTGGGTAACTTCCTTTAATACAGCTGTAAAATAAATTCTATTTAAATATAAATGATGAATGATAGTCTCAAAAACACATTATCTATGTTTATGTCAGTCTTGTGTGCCCTTGCACTGTCTTTTGCCCCCCATGTGTATGCCCCTATTTGGTTGTTCCTGTCTCTGATTAGTTCATTGTATTAATTGTGTAATGGTCTTGATGTCTCTATGTTCTACGTTGTATCCTATTTTCCAGAGATTCCTGTGTTCTCCTTGACAGCAAGAGGTTGTGACAGTTTACATGCAACCAAATAATTTGTTGGATCCAATCTAATTGGATTATTGGCTCAATTGGACTGAAAAGCCTTAATTGAGCTTTTCACTGAGTGTCTTGTTTAATATCCTTTAGCAACGGTTTTAATTTCAACAAACTGTTTTTTTATTTTCTGTTAAGATTCAAGCATCCCGCAACCTGTTCCTGAGCAGATTAAAAATCTAAAAATTTACTTCGGACATCACAGCTTTAAACCGTAAGTTTTAAAGTAGTATTGGTGCATTTTTACTATGCCATTGTTTATTGTTATTTCCATTAGTATATTGCTTGTTTTTCATGTGGAATTTCATATGATGTTTTTTCAGTGTTCAGTGGAAAGTGATTCACTCTGTTCTCACTGAGAGGAGAGATAATCTTGTTGTCATGGCAACTGGTATAACATTTTTCTTGATCATTGAAGTTATGAGATATTTACTAAATGTGACCCCGGAGCAAAAAACAGTAATTAGTAGCACTGGTTTGTAACAGTAGCCAAAAATACACTGCATAGGTCAAAATTATTGATTTTTCTTTAATGCCAAAAATTAGGATATTAAGTAAAGATTAACTTCCATGAAGATATTTAAATAGTTGTATATCAGCCAAATAATGCAATTATAAATAATGGAAACATGAAAAGCTTATTTATTCAGCTTTCAGATTATGTATAAACTGTATGAAATGTTGACCCATACTACTGGATTTGTGGTTCAAGGCCACAAATTACACATTTTTTTTAGTCATTATATACATTTTCTGTCAAACTCTAACCTGATAAATCTGATTATGAAGATATTAAGAAAAGTGCTATACAAATAAATTTGGCTTGACTTAGTTTTAGTTGAAAAGTCCTCATGAATGGCTGTGTTGGCAGGTTATGGGAAGAGCTTGTGTTTCCAGTTTCCTCCGGTGTATTGCCAGAACGTCAGTGTGGTCATTTCCCCTCTCATCGCTCTGATGGAGGACCAGGTGCTACATCTACAGTACGTTAGAGTTTTTTAACTGCACATCACATCATCTTTAACTATATCTTATCACAATTTTATGGGGGGAAAACCATGATTCTTGTCATGTCATGTTGCTTTTACTATTTTGGAAGTTGTCTGAGTAGTACAGACAAACTAATTGGCGTCTGTAAGAGCAGTGAGTACTTTTCCCTTTTGTGTTTTGTTCTTTGATTAACATTTAAAGGAATAGTTCACTCACCCCCCCCCATTTGTTACTGTTTATTACCCATGTTCACAATATCTGTGTATAGCACAAGAAAGTCAACATGAGAGTGAGAAATTAACAGAACTAACATTTTTGGGTGAGCAATACCTTAAATGACAAGTGGCAGCCTGTTTAGGGCTGTAAATCTGCTTTCACTTCACTGATTTTTTTTCCCTTTCACATCAGAAGTGAAAGATAACTTAAGTAATTTAGTAATCACATGCTGTTTGGCAGGTTTTTTTAGTGTGCATGCACTTCAGGTGCAAATGCTCAAAGAAAAGTGTGCATCAGAACATCATGTGAATTGAATGTTTAACCAGCAAAACTTTATAGCACATGCAAATAAAGTACTTTTGTGATTGTGAATAAGTGCAGTGTCCCGTGAGTGTCACTCTACCACTGAGTTAACGTTTGATGTGAATGTATGCTGTGTTGGAAAGTGTGTTTAGAGGTGTCAAAACTGTAACTGCAACTTAAACATTTAAATACTACTAAGATCAGGTTGCGGGCTGATGATATAATGGCATGGTCAGCCTGTAACTTGTATTATGTGGTCTACATAATACAATATTTAACAATAAATTTCCAAAAGAAGATATTGCATGGCAGAGAATTGTGTGCTTGATGCATGAGACCTCCACTGATTTATCTTTCATTCATCTTTGTGTTTGTGTTGCAGGATGTCAAACATTCCTGCTTGTTTTCTTGGATCTGCTCAGACCAAGAACCTGTATGAGGAAGTGAAGAGGTAAGAGACTGTTGAAGCTGGCATGAAATACTTTTGGGAGCTTTTGGGAGCTTGAAGTGTACTGTGATGTTGCATGGTACGTGCCATCTACAAAAGGACATTAAACAAGAAAAAGCATGTGTACAGCTTAGATTTATCTGCTTTTACTTAAAAAAATTTATTCTGTATTTAGTTTTGTTCTGATACATTTAAGCATGCATTCACAAAACACTGATGTAACAATGCACATACATAGTGTGTGTCATATTTCAGCTCAACTGTGCTTGATTGACACATGCAAACCAATGAGGTTTATTTACATCAATCAGTATTAAATCTGCTCTTCATATAAAGCAATTGGGTCTCCTCAGAAGACCTGGATTAAATTGCTGTATTCATATGGCTACCCTCTGAATATTTTTCAGAACTTGTTGAAACGTCAGCATTATGATGGAATGGACTTCAAAAAAAGGGATAGAAATCTTAGATTTCTTTCAAAGTATCTTTATTTGTGAAATGAAATCAAATTCACTGAAAACAGAACACTTGTTTATCAGTGCTAGAATGCAGACCTAAGGTTGGTCTCTTTTTAAAGAAGACACATAGCAGATTATTGCTGACGTGAAAGCGTTTCAAAAAAATAAAAGATAGTTATACAATTTTAAGTTTGCTATAAAGATAATGTAGTATACTATTTTTTATTTTATTTTATGTAAAAAGTATTAAAACATGTTGCACTCTAAATTTGCTATGAAATCAAAGCCATATGCCTAACCAAATTATGTTAAAAATTTTATGTTGATATCACAAAGATAGGTACATAATTTTTGAGTGAAAAAAGCAATTTTATAAATAATTGACACAGAATGTATGAACATTTGTCCAGTTTTTCACAAAAGTACGCTTTAATGTTTAATCAGGAGGATTGCTTTTAAATGGTTTTATTCTGTACAAGGATATGACAATATACATCGTATGGATTAAATAAAATAATTATTCTCTAATTTGTATTTTGTAATGTCCCAAAATACATTGTTTACGGTAATACTTTTTGCATCATTTGGAGGATAGCGGTCTTTACATGGCACCACGGAGCATGAAGAGGAGACAGAACCAGGTGGAAAACGACCAGCCAGGACAAAACAAGTAGCTCGCTCCAAAAATAGGGACTAACATCTGTAACATAAACACACTGTTTCTGTGTGAGAGAAGTGCACATTCTTTTGCCGCTTTATTGACTTTGAACGATTTAAATTAACACACTTATACTGTATGTGTCAGAATGTAAGTCAGAAAAAATGTCTTTGCAAGGATCCTCTTAAACGCATTGATTTAGCTCTTGAGAGATCGTAAACAGCTGGAAAAATATGCATGTGTAACAGTATATTGCATTCGGACTTTGGTCTTAAAACGGAAGCTGTTCAATATTCACCCTGTCCGCAATTTCTTATTAATCAAACAACAGTGAGAGAAAATCTCTCACTACTCTTGACTAAATGGCAGGCCGTTGAAAATGAATGGGGGAGAATAGAGTAAGACAAACAACTAGTGTTCAGAAGCCTGTTGTGTTTGCTTGTGCTAGGCAGAAACTCAATTGGACCAATGGAAAAATGTTGATGTAACCAGTCACTAGAGAATTTGGGGAGTTTTTTTTACAGTGAGGCATTCTATGCTTTCTCTGTGAGAACATGAACTCCTCAAAACCTATTCTCATAATTTTTTTTCTTGAATATGTGGTAAAAGAAAAGATTATTTTGAAGTCAATGTGTGTGTGTGTGTGTGAGAGAGTGAGCTAAAATATCCCTAAAATCATATTGCATGCAGTTCAAGGTATGATGAAATACGTGTAATACTCAAAATAGTTTTTATGCATGGGTGAGTGTGAGTGTAAAAACACATATATCCACATGTACAGGTACAAGGCCTTTATGTTTGCAAGCACAACATCCTGAACACTAGCTGTTTCTCTTACTCTATTCTTTCCCATTCATTTTCAATGGCCGGCCATTTTTGACAAGTGTGACTTTGTGCAATTTTGTACAGAATAAAACCATTTAAAAGCAAACCTTCTGATTAAACATTAAAGCACACTATTGTGAAAAACTGGGCAAAATATCATCAGTTTTTATCTCATATTGTGTAAATTATTCATAAAAAAACTTTCTGATAAATGAGGCCCACAATTAATAATCTAATGCTGATTAACAGCTTTTAAAACAGGTAAGTTCCCTCCAACACATCTGAAAAAATAGTAGTGTAGATGTCCCACTACAGACAGCCATGCAGTTTTAAATGCTTCATTTGAGCTAAACAAAGAATGTAGAAACAAAAGTCACCTTATCTAAATATGAACAACAAACACCTCTTAAAAAATTAAACCAAGCAATAAGACCTACAGTATACTTTCAGAGGATTTAGTGACTCGTGTTTAGCTGCTGACATTATCTTCCCTGTTCTTTTGTCTTTAGGGGTCATTTTAGGGTGGTGTACATGACACCTGAATTCTGCTCTGGGAATATTCCTCTGCTAGCACAGCTTGACAGGACTATTGGTAAATTAAACCGAAAGAAGTAAAATGCCATTTGAAATAATTTAATCCTTCATTTCAAATAAGGAGCTACTTCACTGTGTGTGTTTGTAGGTTTATCACTGGTTGCGGTAGATGAGGCTCACTGCATCTCTCAGTGGGGTCATGATTTCAGAAGTGCGTATCGTGACCTCGGGAAACTCAAGAAAAGTCTTCCTGGTGTAAGCCACTTTTTTTTTTTAAATCAACTTTGTGTCATCATGAAGTTACTGAAAAAAAAGATTGCTTTAGATTATTTATTTGTATCATTCCTAAAGTTTGATTCTTTAATCAGGTGCCTATTTTGGCTCTCACGGCCACTGCGAGTCCATCTATCCGTGAGGACATCGTTAGCAGCCTTCGTCTGATCAACCCTCTGATCACCTGCACCTCATTTGACCGACCAAACCTCTACCTGGATGTCAATCGCAAGTCTGGGGATGTTATCCAAGACCTCAAACAATTTCTCATCAAAAAAATGGGGTAGGCCTTGTTGATTCTTGTAGTAACTTTTGAGAAATACATTTTTTGCCTTTTGCAAAGGAATGTTTGAAGATTGCTTTATGAAGGGGTTTTTAATCTTAGAAAATTTACATAGGGAATTCTGTGTGGTGTCTAGACTAAATTTTAGTAATGAACATAATATTTTCTAGTTGTGTCAAAATATGTAAAGTAGAAATCTTCGGTAACACTTTATAATAACCACACGCTATGAATCATTAGTTAAGCATTAATAAATAGTCATTTCATCCCTTATAAAAGACGATGTGTGGTGTCTAGACTAAATTTTAGTAATGGACGTAATATTTGATAGTTATAATTTTTTAGTTTTCATTAGTTAAGCATTAATAACTAGTCACTTCATCCGTAATAAAGCATTGTTCCAATATTAATAGTGATTAGCAAGCAGTTTATATATACAGTCATAAATGCCTTGATTGTGATTTATAAGCATATCTAAATGTACAAAGGAGACTTAAAGGGCCAGTTATCTTCCTAACAGAAAATAATAAAAAAACACAACACAGAGGGATACAGAACTAATAATTTCAAGATGAAAGAAAATATAAAAATATGCAATAGCCGAATAGCGCACGCCGATTGTGCTTTCATTCTGGCAGCTTGCAGGCTGTATACAAGCATCTTTCTGTCTTATTTTCCAGCGTTCCTCTCCGAACACAGTGTGCCATGTGCTTTGATTTATATCATTTCTCTGCACCTGCTACGCACTGTTGCGCCGCCCCTGCGTGAAAGCTCTCATCCGTTAACATGGGCGCCAGAAAAAATATGCGCTGCTTACGCCCAGCTGACGCGTGCAGTGTGAAACCGGTGTAAACTCGACATGTTCAAGCGTCCAACTACACGCGAATAGTGAGATAAAAGTCACCTCAGGTGTGAGCGCACTTTTAACAAAGAGGGATTTGAGAAAATGATTGGCACACTGGACAAGAGATACCAAAAGAAATATACTAAGTATATGTTACATCCTGCTAAAATGTTTTGGGACAAAATGTAAAAATATTAAAATGGGTATTTGTTTTATTTATCCGTACTTTTGACTTTTTAATTGTATTTTAAATTTGATATAATTCAGTAATGAAAAGATGTTACTGTTGTTACATTTTTTACAATTTAGTTTTAATTAATCGCATTTTTGACCTCAGTAATCGCAATCGCACATTTTTCCCAAATCGTGCAGCCCTACTGTACAACTGTACACTATGAAATTGAAGGTTTGTGTTCGATGTGTTGTGTTTAACTTTTCTGTTTAGAATATAAATGAGCCTTTACATCTGCTTTATAAATGCTTTACAAGGTATAAATAGTCCTCACTTTAGATGAGCTCACAAATTTTTTTTTAAATTGAGATTTATAAATAACCTAAATAAGCTGAACAAATAAGCATTCCATTCCATTCCCTTCTGTTTCTCCTTCTCTCTGACTTTCTCTTGACTATTATGACAGATACACACTGCACGCTCACACAGAGCCCAAAATGGGAGTTGTTTAAAGATGTGATTGGGTCAGCCCAATGTTAATTAAGAAAAGAACAAATGTGATGCAGATTGTCACATGGGCCAGTCTGTCAGAAAAAAAATCTTACACTTGACTTTTTTTTGACAAATATGCCAACATTAAACAGCCGCAAAGACCACAGAAGTTTTTACCAATGCACAGTTCAATTAAAAAATAGTAATTTTTAAATATTTGTGGTAGGAAATTTACAAAATATCTTCATGGATCATGATTTTTAATTAAAATCCTAATGATTTATGGCATAATATAATTTTTTTTTTATTTGTTATTGAACAATGAAGAACAATCAGTCATTTCTTCTTTTTATTTTAAATTTATTGTCAAATTCCATTGCCCACTCGGAAAATCTGATTTTGACCAGTAAATCACACAAAACAACAATTTAGTCCAAAATCTAGAATTTGCCATTGTCTTGGTCATTGTATGTATTTGGCCAATGTCTTATATTACAGTGTTTTTTTGTTTTTGTAAGTATAGAAGTTTTGTTTTGTAGGGGTGGTTTTGAGTTTGAAGGCTCAACCATTGTGTACTGTCCATCAAAGAAAGAGGCAGAGCGTGTTACTGCAGCACTGTGTAAACTGGGCGTCTTGTGTGGAGTTTATCATGCGGGTTTGAGCATCAAACAGAGGAGAGAAACCCAGCATCAGTTCATGAGGGATGAGATTCAGGTGAATACGACTAAAAGTCTCATGACAGAAACAGTTTTTTCAGTTACATAACAGTGTTGGTTCTTCATGGTTTTGACAACAGTGTGTGGTGGCCACTGTGGCGTTTGGGATGGGCATTAATAAATCTGATATCAGGAAGGTCATTCATTACGGAGCTCCCAAAGAGATGGAGTCATATTATCAGGAGATCGGGAGGGCCGGCAGAGATGGGCTTCCAAGCGCCTGTCACGTCCTATGGATGCCCGGAGATATGACCCTGAATAGGTGACAACTGATCCTCATTTTGTTAACTTATTCATAGGGCTGTCCCCGACTAAGGATTTTTTTGGTCGAACAGTAGTCATTCATTTTAAGCATTAGTCGATTTTAGTCGCGTTTATTAATAAACCATTCAAATCATTAAAATGAGCCTTTAATTGCCTACAGCCTAATAAGCACTCAAATGCACACACAAAGCTTGCCAGAGTGCACCGACAGAAATGATAATTTTGAAAGTGTCAGTGAAAACAGCAAGGAGTCTGCATTAACGTTTTAATACTTTGATAAAATAATGCTTTCTTTGAAGACACTGACTCGTCATCTTTCCAGCAGTGATGTGATCTGTATGCATGTTTCATATAGATTACACAATTGGAGAATAGTTTTTTCATTTTAATTGATACATTTGAAAGTATACATTTCACTTTCTATAGATATAGTTTTAATATCTGTAATGCAAAGATATAAATGGGGTTTCGTGCTCAAGTTCACAAACGGTAGAAAGCAGATCCTGGATGCTTTGATTATTTCATAAAAGTGCATAAAAGTTTTGTTTTTTTTTTTCTATTGTGAGTGCACACAAATGAACATTGTGTTTGCGGATTAGAAAGATGTATTACTCTTATCTGTTTGACCAAAAACGAGCAATATTTTAAGCAAAAGTGAGTGCACAGCCTCTATCTGTTCTGCAGCAAACGTGACTATTAAAAAAAAATTGGTCGGCGATAAGTCGACTGTTAGGGGGCAGCCCTACTTATTCAACTTAGAAGACTTTTTTTCTGTTGGACAAATACTTAAAATATGTCTTCTTTGTGACTTTCTTTAGATTCATTCTCAACCAATCCAAAAGTGAGCGCTTTAGAGATTACAAAATGGACATGATGGCAAAAATGGAAAAGTATTTGAATTCAACAAAATGCAGGCGAAAGTAAGTGAATTTAACTTTCTAACCTGTCCAAAGTATGTCAATTCGATTCAAAGAAAGAAATAAACTATGCTATTAATTGCATCAGAAATAAAAGTTATGTTTTACATAATATGTGTGTGTACTGTGTATATTTATTATTAAAGAAAAGTGTTAAAGAAAAAGAAATATGGCAGATGGAAACGTTGGAGGCAGCAACTTTAAATGTAAAGAAAAAGAAGTTTCACCAGAACGGAAATTAATAAGACGGAATACATTTTGGTTCACCTTGGGAGTCAAGTCAAGGATACTGGAAGCCTGCCAACATAGTGTTTTAAAATAATATATTTTAAGTACACACACACACGTACAGTATACGTATATATATATATATATTTTTTTTTTTATTTTTTATGTTTAATAATTGATTCAAATTAAATACTTTTAAATAGACTGCAGCTATTTTATATTTCGTCACATACATTTTTTAGAAATTGTGATTTAATTGTGTTTAAGGGAAAAAAATTGCCCAGAATCATGCAGCTCTACAGTATGTGTGTGTATTTATATATACATAATAAATATACACTGTACACACACATATTATGTAAACAAAAACCTTTCTTTTTGATGCATTTAATCATGATTAAGCATTTGACAGCACTAAAATAAACACATTTCAGTTTTACAAAAAATATGGCTTAATATTGTCATCATAATATAATGTATTATTAAAAAGTTTTTATTTCTTTCTTTTGGTTTTTGGTGTTTAAAATGTGACAGTTTTTGCATATTTAGAAATGCATTTGCACCAACTTTGATTAGATATGATTTTCTTCATATTGTAATATTTTTTACGATATTTTTAAAGATGATGAATTGTATCCTAGGTTGATTTTGTGTCATTTTGAAGACAAGCGTCTGAGGAAAGTGACTTCTGGAATTATGGGTAGCAGTAATTGTTGTGATAACTGCAGGCCAGGGTAAGTAAGTCTGCTCTCTGTGTGTCTTCAAACTGTTCTATTAGTTACTGAAGGATGACTTACTTTGGTGTGGTTTCAGTGTAAACCGAGCGGATTCAGAGGAGGTCCTGCAGGACTTTGGCTCATGTGCATATCAGCTGATGAAGGCCGTCAGCGCTATGGATGAGAGGTTTGGCATCACTGCGCCAATCCTCTTCCTACGGGGCTCAGTACGTCAAAGAAAAAGCCGTTGTTTTATTTTTTTAAATCTTTTAAGATCTTTAAAATGTGAGAGACCACAAACACTCGGACAAAAAGACAAAATAAATCCTAGATTTAATTGTTTTGGTCCCAAATGTGAACACTGGAAATTTAATAAAATCTGTGCTCAAACTATTTCCATGAAAAGGTTGAGAAAAAGACTTATATTTATTAGTCCTGTCAAAAGATTAATTGTGATTAATCGTATCCAAAATAAAAGCATGTTTATTATAGTGTAGCATCTCTTCTTTTCAAATCAGTTTGAAGACAACTGGGCATTGAGGTTATACATTTCTGGAGTTTTGGTCCCATTCTTGCTTGATACGTTATCTGTAGGTGAAAGATCTAAACTGTAGGAAGGCCAATTCAGCGTCCATATTCTTCTTCTACGAAGCCATGCTTTTGTAATAGCTGTAGCATGCAATTTTGCATTGTCCTGAAATAGACAAGAAATAGATGTGTCTGGAGGGGAGCATGTTGCTCTAAAACAGCGGTTCTCAATCCTGGTCCTCGTGCCCCCCGCTCTGCATATTTTGCATGTCTCTCTTTGTTAACACACCTGATTTCTAAAAATCATTCCATTAGAAGAGAGCTCTGTGCATGAGCTGTGTTCTAATTGACATGGTCCCTACACAGTGTCCGTTAATGATTACTTCACTTCGGAACATTCATTCACGGATTTGCGCTGTGAATAAGTTAATATGATTTAAATTACGTCTCGCACACTCTAATGCACTTTGAATGAAATGTATAAATTCACTTCAAACTTGAATCATGGTGGAATATTCAATGATGTCCAATTCGCAGTGCGCAGACGTTCGAATAGAACAATGGCAAGAGAAATGTGCTGAGTGGGGGGGCTCGGAACCAGGATTGAGAACTGCTGCCTTATACCACCTATTTACCGTGCAAATCCGTGAATGAATGTTCCGAAGTGAACTTTAACGGACACTGTGTTGGGACCATGTCAATTGGGGGGCGTGTATACTTATAAAAAAAGTGTATACAATAAAAACATTCATGATGTTTGGTTCTTTTATGACTTTATTATGGGTTAACAGAAAAAAAGTGATCACATCTGATGGGTCAAAAATATACATACAGCAGTGCTAATATTTGGTTACATGTCCCTTTTGGTAGCCATCCACAAGCTTCTGGTTGAGTCTATGGCCACTCTTGACAGAATTGACGCAGTTCAGTTAAATTTGATGGCTTTCTGACATGGTCTTGTTTCTTCAGCATTGTCCACATGTTTTTGATGGGGTTTAAGTCAGATCTTTGGGCAGGCCATTCTAAAACCCTTATTCTAGCCTGATTTAGCCATTCCTTTACCACTTTTGATGTGTGTTTGGGGTCATTGTCCTATTGGAACACCCAACTGCGCCCAAGACCCAACCTTTGGGCTGATGATTTTAGGTTATGTTGAAGAATTTGATGGTAATCCTCTCTGTAAAGCACCAGTTCCATTGGCAGCAAAACAGCCCCACAGCATACTACTACCACCACCATGCTTGATGGTAGGCATGGTTTTCTTGGGGTTAGAGGCCTCACCTTTTCTCCTCCAAACATATTGCTGGGCATTGTGGCCAAAAAGCTAGATTTTTGTTTTGTCTGACCACAGAACTTTCCTCCAGAAGGTCTTATCTTTGTCCATGTTGTCAGCAGCAAACTTCAGTCAAGCCTTAAGGCGCCGCTTTTTGAGCAAGGGCTTTCTTCTTGCACGGCAGCCTCTCAGTCCATGGAGATGCAAAACACGTTTGACTGAGGACAATGACACCTGTGTTCCAGCAGCTTTTAATTCTTGTTAGATATGCTTTTTGGTGGTCCTCGGTTGACTCTTCGCCCTCCTGACCAATTTTCTCTCAGCAGCAGGTGATGCTTGCGTTTTCTTCCTGATCGTGGCAGTGACAAAACAGTGTTATGCACTTTATACTTTAAACAATTGTTTGCACTGTTGCTCTTTGGACCTGCAGCTGCTTTGAAATGGCCCCAAGTGTCAATAATTCGCTTTTTCAGATCCATGCTGAGCTCCTTTGGCTTTCTCATTGTTGTGTTTATATCCAATGAGCCCTATTTAACTGGCCTCAAAGTCACCAGCTGTAGTCACTCATAATCATTCACAAGAATTTAAGAGGCCATGCCATGAAGCTCATTTCACTGACACAACTTTCTAAGTCACCAAAATTGCTCATTCATGTTGCTGTATGTATATTTTTGACCCAGCAGATGTGATCACTTGTTTCTGTTAACCCATAATAAAGTCATAAAAGAACCAAACTTCATGAATGTTTTTTGTGACAAAGTAGTATCTGTTCCAATCACTCTATCAAAGAAAAATTGTAGTTGTAGAAATAACGGGAAACTCAAGAGAGCCATGACATTATGTTCTTTACAAGTGTATGTAAACTTTTGACTACAACTGTTTGTGTATATATATATATATATATATATATAACAAAACCTTTTATTATGAATGCGATTAATTACAGTTAATTTTTTGACAGCACTAGTGTGTACATTAAATAATTTTTATGTAATATAAATAACGTAAATTATATGAATATAAATATATAAATGTAAATACATGAATGCTTAAGTTAAGGCTTTTTATTTTTTCCATCATCTTTTACATAAGAGCTTTACAAATGCATTCCTCATTCTTCTTTTAGACCTCTCAGCGGGTTCCGGATCGCTTTCGGAAACACTCTCTCTTTGGTATCGGCAGGGAAATCTCAGAAACTTGGTGGAAAGCTCTCAGCCGAGAACTTGTTGCTGAAAAATATCTGATGGAAACCACGGGCCACAACAAATTCTGCACCCTCTGTAAACTCACTCCCAAGGTACTTGCTAAAACAGTTCTCAACCCTAGTCCAGGAAGGGCCACTGTTTTGCAGAATTTTGCTCTTAACCTTGATCAAACTCATCTGCCTGTAGCTTATGTCGTGTTCCAGGCAAGTTTTTGAGCCCGAAAATCATGACTTTAAACCATGATTTTCTAGTGTTCCAGGCAAGTCACCAAGAACAGTGGTAGCTAGATGTAAAAAAAAAACAGTGTAGCGAACTGTACAGGGATTTTGCTAATTTACAATAGTTTCTGTTGCCATAGGTGCTTTCCTTGCTTATTTCAGGGAAACCTTAGGGGCTGCCACTGTTGTTTTGCAGGGTATGTGACATCAGAACTCGGAACTGAGAGTATATCAATCTAGTACGAGTTCATGTGTGGGAAGTCACAGGTTTGACTGCCGTTCCAGTACACTTTCACGGATAGAAGGTTGAAAAAACACAGGTTATGGGTTGCCTGGAATGCCGCATCACTAGTAAACCTGAACATAATTAGCTGGTTCAGGTGTATTTGAACTATTTATTTTAGTTAGTTTTTTTTTTAGGTAAAATTTGCAGGACAGTGGTTAATCCTTAATAAACACATAATTAGCATAGCTGCTGTCCCATCCAAGCAAAAATGATATGTTACACCCAAGCTAAAGAACAATCATGTGCGTTTGAACAGATGTTACTGCAGTACAAGATTATGAGATGTCCTATGTGATGGCTGAAGAGATGTGTCTTTAATCTAGATTTAAACAGAGTGTAACTGAACCCTGAACGTTATCAAGAATGCTATTCCAGAGTTCGAGAGCAAAATGTCATAAAACTCTACAGGGCTCACAAACTTTCTAAATCCCTGGTAGCCCTTCAGGCAAGCACTCTTCAGTTTTTGGTAGGCCAAATAAAATTTAAGTAGCCCAAATAAAAAAGATTATTTTTAATGTATAATGTTTAATGTAATAATAGGCTAATTACTGATAGGACGATGCCAGAGGACTTGGTGCACAACTAATCCGTCACTGACCAATAAGTACTGCTCCCTGTGCACAGTTTGCGCGGTCACAAAGTGAAAGTAAAAGTAAAAAAAACGCAAATTCAAACGCAATTTCAATACTTCATATATATTGACAGTGGCTCCCTGATGCCTAGTATGATGATAGTAATGATGATAGTAATACCCAGCTATATTTGTGAAAGAATGCAAAAGCATGGAGACATTTTTTCTCCCTATGTGATAGCCTGACGGGCAGGGCTGAGATAGATTTTGGTAGCCCGACTGGAAGACACAATAGCCCCGAGACATTGAGCTAGCAATTTTGCGAGCCCTGCTCTACATTTTATAGTGGACTTTGCTATCCTACTACTAGCAAGAGTCCAGAGTTTTGCGACCTTAGGGAGCGGGTTGGATTGCAGCAAGATAAAAGACTAGTTAAGTACACAGTTGTGTTGGTACGATACTGGAATGTCTAACTTAGATACCATACCTTGAAAAATATTGATATTCAATACCTTTTTCGATATCATGAGGAAAAAGACTGCCACAATATTATGAAGGGGGTAATTTTTTTTTATTTTTTAAAAATATAAAGATAAATATATGTCTGTTTTTTTTATTACCTACTGTTATCACAGAATAAAATATACTGTAACACATGCATTGCTCATCGTTCATAAATGCTGGTTAACATTATTTTATGAATAGATTTTATAGCCGGATTCACATATTGATGGTTTCAACGACAACAACATAAACAAACGTTACTGCGCATGCGTGCTTTTGTGGCCCTAACTTAACTTCCGGTAAACATCCAAATAGAATCAATAACAACAGCTAAGGGGAACAGGCGAATCTGAACATAACACAGACTGTGACATCACAGTCGAGATCACTACTCCCCCAGTCTTTGCATAACATATATCTGCCTATGTTCTAGACTACCCACCAGACAAACCTACACAGCCAAAGCATGGTTCTGCAGGTATCGTAAAGAAACAAGCAGGACAATAGTGAAAATGGCAGATCATGGAAATAAATGTTATGCTCCAGGCTGTGCAGGTGATGTAAAGTGCAGGGATGGGTTGCTGTCTGTATTCAGAAAGACAGAAAGAAAATATCCATTTCTAATAAAATAACAATGGTTAGCTTGCTGGCAGTAACCTGTAGCATTACAGTACATACGATTTCACTTACCACATAAACAAAGCAAGGAGAGATGACTAAGGATGATGGCGAATGATTTAAAGATCCTGAGCACCGCTGACCAGCATCTGATTTTGTAAAATGTGTGGTAAGTACTGACGCTCATTAGTATAAACAGAGCACGTGCCCCTATTAATATTAATAGTGGCTCACTGACATCTACTTTTGATATACAGTATAATTAAGGATATAACTGCGAGAAAAAAAGTATAGAGTTATATATTTTCCTCTGTGTGTTTTTCTCCTGCTATGTTAGCTATTGAAATTACTATAGCTTCACTGTGAAACAGCCAATCAGAGCAGAGCTCAACATTGAGCCTCACTGTGAAACCCATGATCTAAACCAGTGTTTCCCAACCCTGTTCCTGGAGGCACACCAACACTACACATTTTCCAACTTTTCCTAATCAAACACACCTGAATCAACTCATCAGCTCCTTAGTAGAGACTCCATGACCAGAAATATATTGGTCAGATAAGGGAGACATCGATATGTGCACTGTTGGTGTGCCTTCAGGAACAGGGCTGGGCAACCATCAAAACTCACCACACTGCATGATATATCGGCGACAGAGGGTTTCACACTGCATGACTTTACAATAGGAAGAATCGCCGATAACGGTGTTGGTCTGCAAACTACCAACGGAACACGTGCAAAAAGTGACATGGAAACAACGCGAGGTCACATGTGCAAGACCGGAGTTCTCACGTGAGACAGACTGGGATTATTATTAAAAATGGTAGCACGCGAGAAGCTTTCCATACAAATTGCATGTGCACTCATTATCAGCGAAAAGAAGATTATGGAGGAGGATATACGTTCTATACATTCGTATCTCCTCCCCCAACATCCCGCTGCCCTGGATGTTGCTCTCTCATTGGCCGTAGGTAATCGCAGATGTTATTTTCAGTCAGAACACATTTAACACGGCATGATTTTGAATCACCGACAGGTCCAGATATTAAGCATGCCAAATATCTCATAGGTGTCGGCGACTCGTCAGCGATTCTCTCAGATTGCGTCTTTGATAGTTCACACTGTGTGATGGGCAAATCACTGCTTGTTCACCTGAGTGACTGTGATTTCGGGCAATTGTCTGTGATTTTTCAAAACCTGTTGGCAAGTCAAAATCGCGGCTAAAATTTTGCAGTCTGAACTCGGCATAACTTAAAACTGCAGTCCCTAAGTTTTGCTTCTTTGTCGCCATCTATGTTTGAAAACCTGGAATCGCAGTTCCTTGTGGAATTATACTTTATGGGTTAGGTTGTGCAACGGCACAGCCCCAGCACTGATAAATCGAATGTTTTCAGGTGAATATGTGAATCCTGTACTTAGTAATCAAAGATTCAAGCCTACATTTTGGAATATATCACACAAATAAGAATTTTCATTGTATTATTGTAATTTGAACCAGTAACAAGTCTACCATGCTTTGTTCTGACGGAGGAAAAAATTGTTTGAAAACATAATCACTAGAAATTAGGTGCCCCTAACTAAGCAAGCCAGAGGCGACCAAAAAGGAACCAAAATCCCATCCATGAGAGAAAGGAGAAAAAAAAAAAACTTGGGAGAAAGCAGGCTTAGTTGGGGGCCAGTTCTTCTCTGGTCGGACGCCCAGCACCTTTGTTTTCCTCCAACTACGCTCAGTTTTCCGGGCTGCTCTCTTTAGGGTGCGAGTGTGCTCATTATACCACAGAGTCAATCTGTTTTCTTTTACCTTTCTTAAGTGCACTGTAAACCCTAATGCTGTAACTAATTAATTTAACTGAGTTGTATTAACTTAAATAATTACAATTATTTTATATTAATTAACCTTTTTGAGTAATTATAACTTTTTTCT
>JAUMHQ010000065.1:389147-401070 GCA_032361165.1 Enteromius paludinosus
CTGGTTTTCTCCACACATACCGCTTAGAATTAAGGCCAAAAAGTTCTATCTTGGTCTCATCAGACCAGAGAATCTTACTTCTCACCATCTTTGAATCCTTCAGGTGTTTTTTAGCAAACTCCATGCAGGTTTTAATGGATCACCGGGTCACTCTGCCATAAAGCCCCGACTGGTAGAAGGCTGCAGTGATGGTTGACTTTCTACAGCTTTCTCCCATCTCCTGACTGCATCTCTGGAGCTCAGTTACAGTGATATTTGGGTTCTTCTTTACCTCTCTCACCAAGGCTCTTCTCCCCTGATAGCTCAGTTTGGCAATTCTGTGTTTTTCTGTCAATATGGGGTGCTGTGTGTACATTAATGAGGGGGAAAAAATGAACTTAAATGATATTAGCGAATGGCTGCAAAATAACAAAGAGTAAAAAATTTAAGTCTGATTACCTTCTGTACCCACTGTACATGTGAATAAATGTATACATATTTTTATAATATGTACTGTATGTGTGTGTATTTATTAGTGGTTGGTGTTAACGTGCTGTGTTTATGCAAGACTCTTATTGCACAATAGAAAAAATATATCACCATTAATCTATTCACAAAGATGGGTTGGGAGCTGGATCATGCGCTCTGTATGAGTGCATTACTATAGTCATTCAGATTGATTACAAGTAGTATAATCACAAATACCATGGTGAAAAGGTGCACGTTGCCTGACAGTGTGTGACTCCATCCGTCGCGTTTTACTTTAGATATATTTTTATATACCGTTTAGAATGCATTGGTATTAGATGCAGGAAACCTGCACGCTGACAGACTTTGTCACTGACAGTCATGCTTTGTGTTTGTCCTGAAGCGGCTGTGGTTTAATGCACTTGCATTTTCTAATGCTTTTATACAAAACTGATGTGCACACCGTCAGTTATGTTTTCAGAGCAGATCAAAACATCTGATATAAAGAAAGAGATCTGTGCATTAGTCTGAATCCAGCCTGTTAAAGCTGCCACTGTCTATGATCTCATCAGTAATAATCAAGTGGCAATAATGCAGAGGAAAAAAGAAAAAATCCAACTTTTAAAGTCAAAAGTATTTCTGTAAATTTTCGTATGCTCAAAGAGTACTGTTTAAAATAAGTAATAGTTTTAAAAGTGTATAAAAAAGCAAGTTTTGCACAAAATATATTTTATTTAATATGTAGCCATGTGCATTAATATTGAAGGAGAATTTGATATTCTCCTGTTTTCACTGACAAGGCTTAAACTAGTCACAAACTAAAATGCATGTTTGAACTGCTTCAACTGAAAATATCTTGCTCTGACATAGCCCACCCCAAGTATTTATATACTGTAAGTATACACAGTACACAAACACATATATTATGCAATTAATCACAGTTAATCATTTGACATCACAAATTTGAATACTGCAATTTAATACAGTACATCTGTGAATTATTTTATAGATGTTACTATCTAAAAAGACAAAAACAAAGGACATAACATTATAAATTAAAACATTTTTTTAAATCAAATTTAATGTTGTCCGCTTCCTTGTTTTCTATGGCTGTTGTGCATTAAAATACACAGTAGCAGCTAAACAGCTGTTACTAGATCACCGGATTGACCCGTCCACATCCAGAACCATTTTATAGTGGATCTCACTGGTTCAGGTTTTATAGGGCTGAGACTCTTCAATATAAAGTGTTATACTGTAAGATAATGAGATGTTCTGTGAATTAGGGAGATGATTCGTCCAGCTCTACTCCACCTGTCCAACCTGAATCTAGCTGTGAGTACAGTTCTGTGGGTCAGTCTCTACCGGACAGTGTCTCCGTCACATACAGACTGTTTCAGATGGAACACAAGAGCATGGTACGACATTCACTCCCAATACTTTGTTTTAATGTGGTATCTGCCGTGTTTATTATGCCTTTTATGTGCAATTATGAAAAATTACTCAGTAGTTTAAAACATAGCAAAATAAAGGGATTTTTTTTATTACTACAGCACAACAATTAGTTGGGGTTGATGTAAATTTGCTAATCATAAATGTGTGTTGCATGAGACATACATTTGGTCCTTTTTGCCATTTGTTAAATAGCATTAACAGTACTAAAGAGACAGAAATCAATGGGTGAGAAGTTCTTTTGGAGGAGTTTTTGAGTACCTGAAATTGTGCTGTCCAAGACATTGCTAAAAATCCCTCTTTAAACTAGTTCAGCAGCATTTTGTGTGTATGATATCTTGTAGAATCATCATCAATAATAATAATATTTTTCCCCACAAATTACACACTTTAAATAAGACTTTGTGTGATTATCATCTTTACTAGAATCTCAAGCCTTTTACACCTCTTGGTATTTTTAAATCATGCCCCATAAAGTATTAATTTTATTTTTATGAATTTGAAACATATGGATTGCGTTTTTATTATTTGAGCATTTTTTATTATTATTTTTTTTGGGATAAATGAAATTAGCCTGATATCCTGAAGCCAGTATGTTTTCATCCTGAATCAGCAGTTACTTAATGTGGATGTACGTATTGTCTTGTGTAGAGGCAGGTAGCAGATGCTCGCAGTCTGCCTATTGCAGTGGTGGAGTCTCATCTGTTGCAGGCTCAGAAGATGGGCTGTGCTGTGGACCTGTACAGAGCTGGACTCTCAGAGTCCATCTATAACACCATCAAAAATAGCATCAACTCTTCTCCGATCAGCTCAGGTTAAACGCATTTCACCAGAATACAATCCAATATACTGTATCTTATCTAAATGTTGAAAGGTTTGTTCTTATAGATAGTCTATGATTTTGTTCAAAAATTGTATGATGCTACTGACATAGATGTGAACTCCTTACCTTTTTGAAATGTGTTGATTTGTGGTTTGGTGTGTGTGTGGGGTTTAAATTGAAACTAATTCAATCAATGTAAGGTAATAAAAAACATTTGTAAAAAAATAACTTAAAATAGCTACACGAGCATGTAAAGCAAATATCTTCAATTGAAAGTCTGTGTGGAGCAGGCCTCGCAATGTTTTTCCCTTTTTTTCCTCCCTTACCCGTTTAAATCTCTGTACTGAATTTATATTGATAAATTAATTATAGTTTACACTTTATTTTAAGAATTCATTGTTACAGTGTAATTATACAGTTAATTACTGAGTACATTAATATATGGTTAGGATTAGGGTTTGGTTTAGAATTACTTGCATGTAATTATGCATAATTTATAATAGTAATTAAATGTAACCTGTCTTACATTTGTTACTGAATGATACAATTAATGTAATTATACAGTTAATTACTGAGTAATATTAGGCTAATTAATATTTACTTACTAGGATTTACCTACCTTACTAGATTAAGGTTAGGGTTTGATTTAGGGTTAGTTGCTTGTAGTTATGTATAATTTACTCATACTGTCTATTACTATAGTAAGTACACATAACATTTGTAACGAGGACACACCATAACATTTATTATTTCTGTTTTATTCCTGAACAAGATCTGAGTGATTTTAAAGCAATCCGGTGTCATGTCCCTGAAGATGTCAGTAGCTTCCTGCTAAGGCTGGCACTTTATGATCTCCAGAGAGAAGCTTCATCCACCGATCATCATGAGATCTCCTGGATAGAGCCCCTGGTGTGTTTCAATCCTGTCACTTTGAACTCAAAGAGAGCATTTATCAAAATATTAATATTTGCCTGAAATGCACCAGCAGAGGTCAGCACAGGGCTGCCGCATGAAAACACATCTGGATTTGTTTGTAACATACTGCTAGTGGCTACCCTTACTGATTTCACTATCAATTATTTATTTATAGCTGCTGTCTATATGTTTAAAGGTTCATAATTTCTTTCCTCTTCCTCTGTGCTGAGCTGAATTTTTCATTGTGTCTGGCTTGTAATGTGATTAATGCAAAATACTACTTTACTATGATGATTTTTACTTGAGCCATTAATGACAGAAAAAGAAAATGAGGTATACTGTACCTGCCATCAGTGTATTTATTAAAGGAACATACTGTGCTCAGAGAGCCTTGTAATGTGGCACGATATAATCCCAAATATATAATCTAAAACTACTTTAGAATTATTAGATATGCAGCTCACATTGATCCAGACACAAAATGTAATAATTTAACTTTGTGTTAATTCATTGTGTGCACACTGCACAGAATGTTTATATATATATATGTATCTTCAAAAATCTTCATGACATTGATATTTGTCAGTTACCCATTGACAGGTTTCAGCTAATGACATTGACTTTGTTCATTTTAATATTGCATGCTGCATATGTGCTTGCATTTTATTGATGTGGGAACTTCCAAAACTACATCCAACATTCAGGAGCTGGGTTTCAACTCTCACCCCTTGAATTTTATAAATATAATCGCGTCACTGCTAAAAACCTACCATATTTCTCAGCAATGAGGTGATAAAAATCAGATGTGGTTAAAAGATCTTATATGTGCAGTGTGCAAGACTTGCAGTGTCAAGGCAGTCATTGTTGAGTCAGGGAGACTAAGATTATGACATAATGCTGTCTTTCAGACTGATGGCAGACCAACTTTATTTTTCTTAGCCCATCTCAGATGTGGGATCATCTGCTTTGTCCATGGCTTAGGGAGCTGTAGTATATGCTATTCTCACTGAAGCCTTATAAAACATGTATGAATGTCTTATAAAAAAAGAATGTGGATGTTTTAGCAAATAACTGCTTGTGTAGGTCATGTTCTGTAATGGTCATGTTAGCAGGTGTGTGAGTGCAGGGATTAGATGCTAACATATGTGTGTCATCACTTTAGGGTAAATCAGCCACTGCAGACATACCTCCTGTTAAACATGCGATTGGAGAGTCACAGCATGAGGCAGACGTCATGGACATGAGTGAAGATGACCTCTTCATCAGTATTCCCATGCCACAGGTGACTCACATCTGTCTGTCTCAGAAAGCCAATTACAAAGTGAGTTTATCTGCATATGTGCACACATTGTTTCTAAAATCAGTGCACATGCGGAATGGATTGAGATGATGAAATTCTTTCTTTCATGTTGGCTAATTCTGATCTCTAGTCTACCTAAAAAAATTATAACTTGTAGGATTTACCTTAAAAATATTTCATAAAAGTAATTTTTATTTATTCGAGGCTTAACTGGCAATACTTTACTTAGGAGCCAATTAAACTATGCTGTGTTACTTAGAAATATATATTTTAAAATTATGTAATAGATTTATGGTGATGATCATATCTACATATTTAGTAACGTGGCACTCGTCTAAACGCAGAGACTTCAATACTTGTTGAAAATAAACTAGAGGTGTAACATAATCACAAGATGCTAAACCTAACAATTCTGCAGTAATGTGTGTGTATATATACCTTTTGCGTTGTGTAGTTTCTGATGGTGGTTCTAAATGTTGATCAGTATTAAGTGTGTGGTGTACCTCTGTCGGTGTGTACAGGATTCCAGTCTGAAGTCATGTGACCTAGTTCCTCAGAGCAGTGGAATGTATCTAGCCTCCTGGAATCAGGATAACCTGGATAAAGACACACAAGATCTCTTCAGTGATTCACCTGTGAAGGTATGATGTGTTCTTGCTAAGCTTTTAAAGAACAGGACTGATAAATAATTTACTCAAACACATAATTCAAAGAATAATACACCACTGTTCAAAGTTTGGAGTTAGTAGTTACTTCATAAACACAATGAATTGATCAAAAGTGACAGAGAGATTTAAAAAGTTACAAAAAAGTGATATTATAAATTACTGATATTCATCAAGAAAAAACTGTTTTCAGTATTAATAATCATCAGAAATGTTTCCTGAGAAGAAATCAGCATATTACAATGATTTCTGAAGGATCACGTGACACTGAAGACATTATCTCAGGAATAAACAACACTTTACTATGTATTCAAATAGCAATTTTAAATTGTAATATTTCACAATATTTATTAATATGTAATATAAATATTTAATAATAATAAAATTAATATTTTACAATCATTATTTTACTGTATTTTTGATTAAATAAATGAAAGGAAGAAACACTTTTAATGGAAAGAAAAATGGAAAAAAGCTTTGGGGAAAAAAGTGTTCCCTGCATTACTTTTTTTTGACAGCAGTACTGCATACAGCAGACATTGGACATATGAAAGAAATTGATCATTCTTGAGAAAATGTGAATTCTTAGTAAAAAAAAATAGTAGAATTTAGATTTAGACTGTGTGTAAGCTACTTAATCTTTATCATTATTGAGTACTATCTGAACACTATGTAAGTATGATTGTGACACATGATTTAACAGTTTTTGATGAATATGACACCTTCAGATTTAGAACGCATATAATGTTAACAAAAAGATCTTTAAGCTGTAATCTGAAACCCGACCCTTGGTTTAGGTGTAACCCTGTCTGCTAGAATGATTGGACATCAGACAGTCTCCCCGAAGTGATGAGCGCTGTGTGCTGCTTTTAGCGCGAACTGTCTTTAACCTCTGCTTGACCTTTGACACAAGCTATTACCCGATATCTCCCCTTGTAAGCTCAAAGCCATTAAGGTCATGAGGTCGTGACCTGTGTCACTGCACTTCACGTCTGATCTCCAGGAGGTGTGACAGGATGGAGTCGTCTTTATTGTCAAGATCTGTTTCTAGTAATAAAATTGTAGAAGAGGTGAAATGGAATTATAGCTATTACTGGCACAATGTAATGATACTGCTCTTTACAAAGCCTAATATATTGTGTAATGTTGTATTTGCAGTTCAGGACTTTTCCAGTAAATTCCAGTCATTACTGTCTAGTGCGCATTTCTCTGACCTGTTAACATGGAGATTAATGGTGATAGAAGCTTGTTTGAAAAGCACGTCCATCATGGCTCTTTTGTCCTGCAGTGTAGATCAATATGGGATCATCAGGGCGTCTCTAAACACACCCTCTGTCCTGGTGTTCCCTTGCCCACAAATGACTTAGCATGAACAGATTACAAAACAGGGAGATAAGAAGAGCTGGCTGGGAGGAAGTGGAGTTTGAAGGGATGCAGAAATGGCTTAAGAAGAATTGTGATAGACGATAATCCGATGGTGGGCAGTATGGGGTTTTCCTGTGTTAATGCAGCTGTCTGCGTCATGTAAACCATTACATTCAGGATATTCTCAGTGATGTGACTGTAAGCCAGCACTAGTTGGTTTTGAAGCGCCACTTTGTTGAACCCTCTGCACAGTTGAAGGACTATGCCATGTGGATGAATGCAGTGAAATGAATCAAAAGAGTTACTTTGGCCTTTGTTTAAAACATATTTTTCTCCATTTTGGCCTTCCATTCACACTAAGAGTTTTTGTAAAGGAAAACTGAGCTTTTTAAAGTCTCCAGAGTGGATAAATTTTAAAATGTGTTTTTTTCACATTGTAGTATGTAGTATGAAATCGTCGAAAATCAATTCCAATAGCAGAATCGGATACTTTTTATTCAATTAAAATTTCTATTCCACCTATAAATTTCTGTGTCCACATCTTTTATTTTTAGATGGAAAAAAGGGGCTGTTAAAATGTATTTGCCTTTGAATCATTTTTTCAAGAAATTCATAAAAAAAACAGATTCTTCCAATTATGAAACAAATAAATCTAGAGTGAGTCATCGAATATTTTCATACTTAGTTAATTTTTGGTTGTCTAATATTTGTTTCTTCAGAATTGTAAGATAACCGCAATCTTCATTAAAAAAGTCTCAATTTATCCAGATTTGTGCAGCTCTGTTTTACACACAAACAGCTCTTAATCAAGTCCACTTTTTACGTAGCCAGCTGATAATTGTTCATGGTATTCAGCAGCAATAAAATTAAGAGTCACACGAACCCTCCTTCTCTGTTTGGTGCGAGCAGTCTCTGGATATGTTTACATTAACAATTTATGTTTCAGTTGGACTGAATTCATTCCAGTTGATAAATTTGAATGTTATGTTTACATGAATATTAATTGAAGTGATCAGGGTGATAGCACGTTTTGTCACTAGCTTTAAAAAATTGGATTCTTTTTTTTTGTGCGCACACTGCACAAACATAGTTTCTCACTGTTTGCACACAACTACTCTCCTATCCTGTTTGTTTTGTTTTTATAGCATTATTAATATTTTTACATTTTTGAAAAAATATTCATAAGCCTCAGTACCATGCTGCTCATATTTGTCACGCAGAAAAAGTTCCATCCTCTCACTTAAAACCTGTCATCCGTCAAAACAAGGACTGGTGGGAGGTTGTCCTGCTTCACTTTACAAGTCAAGTCACTTTTTACAGATTGTAGCAAAGCACTGAACATTATCAAGTAGGAGTGATGGTAATGTATAATGATGAGAATTAAACAATTTATTTATCAAATGCAGAGATGGTCTCAGTAATCAAAACAACGGTAATCACTAGATATTAGTTGCCCCTAACTAAGCAAGCCAGAGGCGACAGCGGCAAGGAAACAATACCCCATCCATGAGAGAATGGAGAAAGAAAAAAACCTGAGAGAAACCAGGCTTAGTTGGGGCCAGTTCTCCTCTGGCTGGACGCCCAGCACCTAATTTCCAGTTCGATATTAAGCACATGTCAGATTGTGCAAAGTGTGTGTAGGTGCGTTTTGGTTCTGGTGATCTCTCCACAGGGCTCATCTACTCTAGGTGTTCTGGTCTCTGATGAAGATCATCTATTTGTGCTGATACACCATCTGAGCTGGATACGGACAGAATAAGAGAGAAAGAGACTAATATTAGCGTAGATGCCATTCTTTTTACGATGTAACGATTAAGGGGAGTGTTCCCAGTTCTGGCTGATCTAATTAATGCAATCCTTTTACGGATTTGATTAATAAATGTGTATTAGTGTGTTAAGTGTAAGCCAGAGTAAAGAGAAGTGTCTTTAATCTAGATATAAACTGACAGAGTGTGCCTGTCAAATTTGTTTATTTTATTTTTTTATACAGAAATCATGTTTTGATTATGTTTTTGATTATTGAGCTGCAAGTGTAGGCTCACTTAAAGGAAAAAGCCACAGTTTTTCTATATCCCACTGTTTTTCCCTCAATTCTCCCTTCTCAGTGCATGCACTTAATCGGCCTAGAACATGGCACCACTATGTTAGCATTTAGCTTAGCTCCATTCATTCCTTAGGATCCAAACAGGGATGAATTTAGAAGCCACCAAGCACTTCCATGTTTTCCCTATTTAAAGACGGTTGCAAAAGTTACATAGTTATAAAAACAGAAACAGAAGTGAAAGAAGTAGTAGGAAAGATGATAAATAAAAAGTGATCCTTCTGTCCCTTGCCTGTGTCCCCGGTTGGTGGAGTTCGCATTGTAGAGTCAATGGTTTTTACATGTTTTAGTCCACACAAGGAGGGTTTTATGCGAGGGCTGCAGCGTCTGTGGCCATGGTTTACTAACTTTTTTTATACCAATTTGAAAAACAGAAACTGAATTCAGCTGAACACACTTTACTGTTAAACACAACAAAGGGCTAAGCACGGACAAGGTGTGAAATAGAGCAGTGGTTCTCAATTCCAGTCCTCGTGTACCCCCACTCTGCATATTTTGCATGTCTCTTTTAGTTAACACACCTGATTCTGATATATCAGCTCATTAGAAGTGAGCTCCGTGCATAAACTGTGTTCCGATTGGCTTGGTCCTTACACAGTGTTCAATGCTCCCTACTGTCTGAGCAGGGGAAATCATTTAAAAGTTTGCTTTACCTTGGAACATTCATGCACGTATTTCCGCTTCGCAATGTCTTCACACACGGACAATTGTGTTCCCTTTCGACACTTCACTCGTACTGCGTCTGATAAGACGCTATGGGAAAAACTCCTTTTTTCCTCCTAACTGAAGCCTTTTTAAATCACACAGTGAAACTGCACGACCATTGGTAGCTGCAGTGGTGTTTTTTAAACCAATCGCCAGAACGCTGTGCTATGCCGACCAATGGCCGCAGCTCCTGTCGAAGCGCGCCTGAGAGGGCGGAGCTGCCTATAAAAGGGGCAGCTTCGCGCCAGGACTTCAGATTTCTTCTCCTTCAGCGACGTGCATCTTTGCTGTCTCTGACTCAAGCCTTACGCTGTTGAATACGCCACTGCAGCTTGACGATTCCCCTGCCGCCATCCAGCATCTAAAGAGCAAATTTCTACTCAGCTCATTTGTTTGATTTCTCCTCGAGAAGCCTCAAACGTTTAAGGTTCTTGCACCCTGACTGAGTCCCAAACTGCATAGACGTGTTGATTATGACATTAAGATTATATTAGGCGTTTTTTTCAGTATTGCGCATAGGGACGTTCATTTTAATTGCTTAATTTTGGAAAAATCATATACCCTACCTTTAACCGGCCAGCAAGAATTTTGATCTATTATACAATCAGTTATACATATATACTATTTTTAAAAATATATTTCATTAATTTACCTGATTTTTTAAAAGGTTTGTTGCATGGTTAAAATAAGTGACTCAAGGGGAAAAAATTCCCCCCCAAAAAACACTGTAAACATAGGCTATTTTAATTTCTTCCACTTCACAACAAATCCTTTCAATTTATCAGTATTTAGAAAAGAAATGTAAGAAGCTATATAAATGACATGCCAAAACAAATTATTTCAGGCTAAAACGAAACCAAAACTAACGTTGGGTCTCTCATTCCACACAAAATCAAACGTTCCCATATTTACTATGTATTTGAATGCTAAAATCCTTTTTTTTTTTTTTTTTTCAGCCAGCGACAGCGAGTTCTTAGTTAATGTCAGAATAACTTAGCCTTCTCAAATCACCATGACTTGCCTATAAAATCTGTAGATATTAAACAGTTCAAGCATATCACAATGTTAGTTTAAATGTTTAAACTACATAAATGTGATCTGTTAGATGGACATCAACAGAAGCTGAAGCGCGCTCTTCAGGAGACAGAGGCGCCAACGTCATCGCTTGCATATGATTTAAATTACTATTTTAAAACTGAATTTTTAAGGCTGGTTTAGTCGGCAAAAATACAGGACACACGGGCCTATAATTTAGGGTCCTGCTGAAATGTTTGGGGGCAGATCTCTGACAGTCTGAACGCTCATGGTACGCACAGTATAGCCAATATACCTTACCAATATGCCTATATTTCTTTCATACAGCACAAAAATGAACTGAAACTCTGCATACTAGGATACATGTTGCAGTTTTTCTTTTGTTCTTTCAGTTTTGGTTATTGATTTATTATTTGAGTACAATTATAATTCTCGTTTAGGCCTATATTTATCCTTTATAATGTTTGTTTTTCTCTCCGCTAGGAGAAGCGCTGCAGCTGCATGATGAGATATAAGAGCATGCGAATCCTGGTGTTTGCTTTTGTAAGATGAGTCCATGAAAAACAGATTAGTAATTTTAATTTAGTCAAAATTAAAATAATCTTGTTGGTTAAGGGTTAATTGGTGAAGCGTCAATTGTTGGTTATACCCGTAAAACAATTTTTTTTACATTTTATTACCATTAGCTCTATATTTATTTGTACTTATTTTTTTATTTTTTATTCAAAGTTAGTGATGATATCATATTCTATATATAATTAATTCGCTGTTTGAATAACCATTGAAAAGAAACGTTATAAAAAAACTGCAACTGCAATGAACCAGCTCTGGGGGGGCCCAGCTTGCAAAAGGTTGAGAACCCCTGCTATAAGCCATCTGAATGGGACGCCGTCACAGACAGTTCGCTGCCCCCTCCCCCCTCCCTCTGTCTTCTCTGTCTGCGTCATCTGCCTGTGGTTTCCCTTAAAGGGATAGTTCACTCAAAAATGAAAATTAGATGTTTATTTGCTTACCCCCAGGGCATCCAAGATGTAGATTACTTTTTTTCCTCAGCAGAACACAAACGAAGATATTTAACTTTAACCGTGGCAGTCTGGTAGTCATTTAATGGAAGT
>JAUMHQ010000065.1:410644-420824 GCA_032361165.1 Enteromius paludinosus
GGTGTTTCCCGAAAGCATAGTTCAAACGAACATTCGCAGTCAACGTCACAAACGCTCGTGGTTTGAACTACAGCTTTAGACCTGTGGTTAGAAGCATAGTTTCTTGTTAGTAAGATATATGGGCTTTAATAAATATGCTCTTGACCTTACAGCTCACAATGCATGTCTGAGCAAATGTGAATCATGAGGTCAAAGGAACTGCCTGAAGAGCTGAGAGACAGAATTATGGCAAGAAACAGATCTGGCTAAGGTTACACATTCATTTGTGCAGCGCTTAGGTTCCTAAGAGCACACTGGCCTCCATAATCCTTAAATGGAAAATGCTTGGGATGATCAGAACCCTTCCTAGAGCTGGCTGTCCGGCCAAACTGAGCTATCAGGGGAGAAGATCTTTTGTGAGAGAGGTAAAGAAGGACCCAAAGATCACTGTGGCTGAGCTCCATAGATGCAGTTGGGAGATGGGAAATACGATTTTCTGGTCTGATGAGACCAAGATAGAACTTTGTGGCCTTAATTCTAAGCTGTATGTGTGGAGAAAACCAGGCACTGCTCATCACCTGTCCAAGACTGTCCCAACAGTGAAGCATAGTGGTGGCAGCATAATGTTTTTCAGCTGCAGGGACAGGATTGGTTGCAATCAAGGGAAAGAAAGTACAGCGATATCCTGGACGAAAGCCTTCTCCGGAGTCTGGACCTCAGACTTGGCCAAAGGTTTACCTTCCAACAAGACAATGACCCTAAACACACAGCTAAAATATTGAAGGAGTGGCTTCACAACAACTCCGTAACTGTTCTTGAATTGTCCAGCCAGAGCCCTTAAAACCAGTTGAGCATCTCTGGAGAGACCTTAAAATGTCTGTCCACCAATGTTTACCATCCAACCATGTCAACAATTCTGTGTTTTAATGTCAATATGGGGGGAAACAGGCAAATTTACTCTGCCCAACCATCTTCGGTTTTCAAGATCAAGATTTTTTTTTTTTTCTTTAAATAAGTAATTGAAATGTAATTACACTACTTATTACATTTTAAACTAGTACTCTTGTAATCTGTACGTTATTATATTTCCAAAGTAACCTTCCCAACACTGGTTACATGTAGAGTGGTGTAAAACGGCCTCCTACTGTTTTTCCCAAAATAACCATAGAACAAAGTAAAGATAACTTTATATTGTAACTATGGACTACTTTGACAAGAGTGAAAGGGTGAAAATGGATTTCGCTGTCAATTCTGGGCGTACATTTAATTTAACAGTAGGGGACAATAAACATAAAATTTCTCACAGGCAATTTTTGAAGGGGGACACAAATAATACAGTCAAGTTGTACTTAGAAAGATGTCAAAACTGTGAACTTCTATTCTTATTGTAGCATATTTTCAAAGTTTTTCTCTGGTTCAATGAAAACGCTTTTTTTTTTTCTTCAAAACTTTATTGCAATGTTGCCATTTGGCTTATCCACCACATGTGCGCTGCAAAAAATAGATGACGTTACTGAAGAACCTAATTTTTCCAACTGGAAACTGGGTCTCAAATTCGATAAATGTAGCACCTAAATTTCACTAAAGTCACTAAATTGTCACCGGTATGTGTGTGACACAGGACCTGAATGTCAAGAATGGGTGGCTAATTCTGGCCGTTAATGTTATGCCGAGTCGGCACAAATAAAATCCCCTACTTACTGGAGTTCAACAACTACTAAACAGAGCTGCAGCCACATACCTGACGTGTATGTGTCTAGCGTAGGCAAAGCAGGCCAAACCACTGAGAGGAAGGGGAGGGGGAACTCAACTATTTTGACATGCATTTTTTGCATTAGTATTTTTTTCTATTTACACAATTATTTTAGGTATACATATATATATATATATTTTTTTTTCCACAATATACAATGAGAAGTTTTTATGATTTTGGGAGGGAAATGTCCCCCCAGGACAATTATGTAATTTTTTTAGCATTAGGAAAAAAGTGTTTTAACGTTTGTTATTTTGTAGAACATCACAGTTATATATCATATAACAGGCCGTAGTACATGTTATTTATTAAACAACGAATTATTTTTAGAATTACATTTTCTAAAAATATATTTATTATTCTATATTTTCTAAAGCATATTCTGTGGGGTAAAACGCCTCCCTGTGGGCAGTGGTCAATTAATTTTTAATTATAAAAATTTTACCCATCCTATTTTTGCTGGTTTTTTTTATTTTGTTTTTGAATTGCCCAAAAATCTTGGATAGCTTAGTCTATAGTTAGACTTTTGAATGTTGTGGAAGATTACTTTGTCTGTGGATGTCTCTGTGTGTTTTGGGTCTACAATCTAGTTTTGACTTTCATATTTACCATATTTGCAAAACCCTCGCCACTTAATTGAATAAGGAATTCTGTCGGTAATTCCACACGACGCGACAACCCGTTGTCTTTCGCGTCGCGGTGGGAAATCTCTCACCCCGCCTCCTGTAATACGATCAGCTGAAGAGCCAACAGGAGCCACGCTCCTCTCGCTTCACTTCTTCTGCTCCACTTTAATTCATCAAGCTAAACCCAAGAAACACGCCTGAGAATGCGTGCGATGCCGTCTGGTCATGGTTCTTTCTCGGTCTCCGCTCTCTGTGGAGCGGCGGTGTGTTTGTCGCTCTGGACGCGTGTGGTCCGGAGCGGGAGCCTTGCTTGCTCTCCGCCCGCGGCGTCGGTGCAGGAGCTAGCGCGCCGCGCGGGGGTTGTATTCGAGGGGAAGCTCCAGGAGGAAGCGCGGAACGGCACAGAGTCGCCAGCGAACGCGTCGCGTCAGGTGCGCGTCAGAGTGCAACAGGTGTGGCAGGTGAAAGCGGGAGGGCTGTTCAAGGACTCTGTGGTGTCTCTCGTCTGGATTGAAGGTGGCAAATGTTTCCAGCTCAGCACCGGGATCCGGTACATGTTCTTTATGGAAGCCACAAACGACACGTCGGTGTTCACAGCAGTTTTCCCGCCGGTGGAGACTAGGCGCACTGTCAGGAAGGATGTGAGTCAGGTGCTTTGTCAGGACTGCGGTAAGACCCCTTTACCTGTTCATATGTTTACATCCACGTGTGAGCCGATTCAGTGACACAGCAGCAAAACTTTGTTTTGTTTTGTTTGCTTTGTCTCCTGTTGATCTTGGTGCGTAAGTGGAGTATGGTGATGCTGTCAGATGGTAATATCAATATCACAATGTCGTACTTGATACTCCAAAATTATTTAAATAATATTTAATTACATTTAGTGGCAGACATCTATTGCATATAGATGTTCATTCAAAGACTTTGAAAAATATTTTCTGAAGATCTCTACGTCAGACAGACACAATGTTGTATCAAAACTTTTTGGAACAGCTTGACAAGACCGTCATAGACGAAATAAAAGTGATTTTTAATTTTTGGCTCACTAAAGCTCAAAATAGTTTTTTAAAAGTTGGACTGTCATAGCCTTAAATCTGTGTTTTTGGCAGGATTTCTGCAGAGATTATTGCCACTAATGTCATCACCAGATTCTGATGGATTACACAAATTCCAGCTCAACCTTGTTGCCTCTGCATTAAAAGCTAACCCTAATAATTTCAGCTAGAGGTTAGAATACTTTTGGCTTGATGGACTCCTGCCTAAAACTGTCAGGGTTCTTGATTAGCTCTGAATCATCTCACATCACACAATATTTGTAAAACCTTTGTGTACATTTTTTTTTATTTTACATTTTTTTATTCAGTTTGTGAAAAGCAAACAATAAGAAATGCCATCATTAACCATATCAATAAAACCATTGTGCACATAAAGAGCTTCTTTGGTTAGATATGAGGTGTTAGTATTTTGATGTAAAAGACTTTTGCTTGCTATACTGATATAATTTGTCTGCTAATGTGATACCTACAGTTAGCTGATTTTGCTTCATGCATAAACACAAAGTCCAAGTATAGTTTAATTTTGATTTATTTTGGTATAAGCATGTATTTTTATGAGAGGGTATAAGTTGTTATTCCTGCATTTTTCCCATACTAATTTACTAACTTGGTTTTAATTATTGTGAGACCAATAAGCATGTCTGTGAAAGATTGGAGTTAGAAAACTGAACATGTATTTTGGCTTTGTGATTGAGCTGCCTTTGTTTCAATTTGGCATCAGTTGTAGTCGCAAGACTATTGCTTCATGGACTGTATGCAGCAGTAATGCTGTAAGAAGCTTTGAGATGTTCATGTCAATGTTGCTTTGTGTTTTCTCACTCATAAATAGTACAATAGATTCAATAACTTGTAAAACTTGAGTTTGTCTTGAGCATTCCAGTAGTGCTGGATGTAAAGCTTGCACACAGATGCCTGTCCAGTGTGTTTCATTACCATTTGCTGGTGCTGGTTTTGTTGCCATCTAATGAGGTTAGTGAAGGTCATTCTTGTTCCAGTGCTTCAGTGACTGCTCTCCTCTCCGCACAACCTGAGATTCTCTTTGTGCTTTGACATTAATGGAAATTTGATGTTGAGAATTCGAAATAGCTTGTGGACTAGTCTGTTCTTAAGAAGAATAAATAGCACGTGTCAAATTAATACAATTAACACATTGTTGATTTTCAGTGAGTGACATTTAGATTAGGATTGTGATCTAATATTATGACATACAACACAATTTGTGTAAGAAAAAATGTTGCAATAATATTTTATTTTTAGTACAAGCAATTAATGTTTAGTTAAATACTTATTTAACCACATTTAAAACACTGACTTCCAAAAAACATTTTACATTTTTATAATGGCAAAGAAATGTATTGATTTTAAAGACTTTGATTCCTAAGGGAACTACAAATTTAATCCTTGTGTCAGATAATAACATTAATCATTTTCTTTATTGAAACTTATTGATTTACAATTCCCTGTAGTGAATTTACTGAATAAACCCTGGCATTAGCAGTAGCAAAGTGGAATATATAAAGACCAAAAAACTGACCATCTAGTACATTGTATTAAAGTTCAAAATGGCTGATGCTTTTGGTCTTTTATAAATAATTAGATAGATATAGATAGATAGATAGATAGATAGATAGATAGATAGATAGATACTGTAGATACATGGATACGTAGATTTTTTTACTTGTGAATGTTTTCATTTATTTACTACAGTGAGTAATATCACTCAAACTATCGCATGACATCATATGCCAAGCATTACAGTTTTTTTTATTAATCTTTTTTGTTTGTTTTGTTTTTATTGTATTGCATAAACCTCTGAGTGTGTACTAAAGATAATTTCTTTGTAGGACAGCGCACAAGCTGGATCTGTGGCAGATGAATATGAGAGCTGAAGTTAAGTCAGGGCACATATCTCAGAAGGGTTACAGGGATAGGCCAGTATATAATCCTCTGTCATTTCACAGATTATCCCATAATCCCATCTTTATTCTGCATTCAAATGGCCCACATTCAACATGAGCTCCTAGAAAACCAAAAGTGTGACCTGCAGTTTCATGGTGTTGCTTACCATCTAATTACAATTGCAAGTGCAATGATATTTTGCTTGGGACAAGTTTGTATTAGAATTCTAAATAAAGTATTCTGTACTTGTGTTATAACTTCAACCATTTACAATAGCTTTAACAAAATTAAACAATGCATTATATGTATGTAAATTTTACATTTAATTGCAGCATTCAGGACAAATGTATTTAGCCTATTATTTTACTACCAAATGCCGAGCTGTAGTTTAATTAATTTAGTACATTGCAGAATTTCTGTGTTCCTCAAATTCCACTGACCTGCAGAGTTAAGATCTGATCATACTTACCTGAACAAGCTAATCAAGGTCTTCAGGATTACAAAATTACAAGCAGGTAAGTTAAAGTGAAATACACTCTCATCTGAAGCCATGTTTATACTTTTGCCTAGAACCTCACCGTGACTGTCCACTCACTGTGCATGCCTCTCGCTGTGTAAAAGCAGTGGTTCCCCAACCATGTTCATGGAGCCCCAAAAAATGTTTCCTTAATCAAACACACCTGATCCAGATCACTAGCTCCTTAATATTACTGAAATAGGTTTGCCGGACAAAGGAGATGTAATGTGAAGTGTCTGTAAAGTTTCAGTGAAAAATACCCCACAGAAAATGTATTATATTCCTTTGCCAGTGTTGATTGTAAGCAGAAACACACTGTTTTTGTGCATTTATCTTTAAAGTGTCATGATCATATTTTTCATGTGTGTTGGTAGAACAAGGACAACCAACTGCCTACACCCAACTTCAGCTCTGGTCACATCTTAGGGAAATGCTTACAATACTTTTTTGTTGTCGGACGAGGATTCAAACAATTAGGAAAGAAGCGGTATTATTTTATGCATAATACAGCAGATATTTTTATGCGTACTACAGCACAGTGATTGTTTTGAAAGTAGGTACCTCTTTTTTTTTTATAATTTACACAATATGAGATAAAAACTAATGAAAATTTGCCCGGATTTTCACAATAGTGTGCTTTAAAGTTTAATCAGGAGGTTAACGTTTAAATGGTTTTATTTTGTACAAAATTGCACAAAGTTGCACATGTCAAAAATGGCCAGCCATTGAAAATGAATGGAACAAATTTTATTGTGTTTTATGGTGTTAGTTAGTTGTATTTGTTAGTTATTTGTTACCTAAACAAAATAACTTGATTGCAGTTTGATTGAGATTAACTGGAATGCACAAAGAAGAAAACATGATTTTTGAAAATTGTTTAAAAAACGTAATCATCTGTTTTTGCAATTGAGCTCTTCAAATGTTCTTATGAGGCTGAAAAATAAAAACCTCTTAAGAACATCCAATAAAAAGTACCAGTCAAATAACAGTCATAAAAACCAAACATGGCAAAATCAATGCAAACTTGTTCAAATGAAATGTTGTCATTTTGTTGAAATCAACTTAAACTCATGGGCACAGCGAGTGTAAACCAGACTTGAAGCTGTGAGTTCTTCAGTGTTTGAGCTGTGTCTTTACAAGGTCACATTGTTGTTGTGGGTTTAGTAATTTTTAATGTGGAAGTGTGGCTCAGACATTTGTTACTCATATGGCAAGTTGAATGGGAGTCATATGAGAAGGAAAGAAATCTGCCTTTACTGCTGGAAGTACCCTGTATCAGTTCCAAGTCATGCCTATGGTCCTGACAAATGCTCCATCCACATTTCTAAGATTTGTGGAGCTGCTGTTCTAGCCTGTGCTGAAAAATACGTGTCATCTGTCTTGATGATATGACTGTTTTGACGGAACAAACAGAACAAACCTGAAGCCTCAATAAATTGCTTCTGTATTGTTGGTCCGGATATACAGGTTAAAGGGTTAGTACACCATTTACACCATTTACAGTCTTTGGAACGTAAATTAAAATATTTTTGATGAAATTGGAAAGCCATCAATATACAGCTACACAACAGGATGTGTTAAAAGCTGGACTGTAGCTTAACCTGAGAGAGAAAAAAAACTAAAACATAATTTAACTTCTCCCCAGAGTTACGACGTCTTCCACTTTAGAGAGTATCACAACCCATTGCATACACACTTTTCCCTAAGCGTAAACAACTGCAGATTATGGTCATGCACGTGCCTTCCCGCAGATGTAAACAACGCTGGTTATTGTACATCAGCGCGTATGCGTTATATTGCAATATTCTCTAAAATTTCGGAAGACGTAACTCGGGAAAGGATGGATGAATGAATTATTTTTGTTTTCTTTGCACAAAAAAGGAATTCTTCTCCACCAATGTCATATGGACTGTTTTACCAATGTATTTACTACGTTTCCGGACCTGGGAACATTTCAGTTGTGTTGGACAACATATTCTATTACACCAAATATACAAAATAATGATCTTTAAAATAGCATGATATGACCCCTTTAAGAAAATATTCTGGAAGTGTGAGCTTTTGAAATGGTACACATTGGCTGCGTCCTAAATTGTTTACTTCCCTACTACATAGTACGTGAAAAACAGTATGCGAGGCAAGTAGTTATGTTCGAATTCTTAGTATCCGAAATTCAGTAGGCGAGAAGTACCTGGATGACCTACTGCTTCCGGCCGAATTCTATAGTAAGCACACCATGAACACTTTCCTATCCCATGATGCTACGGGAGGGGAGGCGTCATATTAAAAAAATGGCGGAAAGTTGAGACTTTAAGTGTAAGCACCTCAGGAAGAAAACAGTGTTTATTGTGATTAAAGTACACTTGTTTAATACAATCTAAATAAACGGATGACTTATTGAAAGTTAAAAATTGTCGTGCCGTTTTGATGACGCGTGACATGTGACAGCATCAATATGGCGGATGTAGTACGTCCGAGTTCCATTCATACTACCCCCATTCATACTATATAGAACGTACTGTTTTAACGGTCAAGTTGTACGTTCAGTTTTAAATGTAGTACCTACTTAAGAAGTATGCGATTTCGGACGCAGCCATTGTAGTTAGTTTGTCATTAACCAGTGAAAGATGTCGAAGATCATTGCAATTTAGTGGAAGGTTGTCAGATGCCAACCTGTCCTCCAAACAAAATGGCCGTATAGGTAATTTGTTCAAATCCCTAAAATGCAACTAATCAAAGTGTATCCAACAATCACGCCCCTATCAGCAACATTTTCATTTTAATGTTTTGTAAATGATTAGTTGCAGTTGGTAGTGCATTGCGTTATACAAAGATATGTAATCATGATCCCAGAGAATTTGCTCTGGAATTATTACAGAGGTTGTGTGAGAAAAACACAGACTTTCCAGATATGTTTATCTAACAACCCCCTATAAAATTAGTCCCTTCCAAATAGGACCTTTGCCTGCTTTTCAACTACACTACAGCATAGATCCAATGATTATCATTGATCATTAATTTTTAGCCATTAAAGCATCCACAAAGGGAGTAAAGCATTTCGGCAACACTTTACTTAAAGCCTTTATGTATAATATAAACTTTAAAAGCATTATTTATGCCTTGTTATGTAAAATCAGCAGTTTAATTCTAGGTTGCAACAAAGTCAGATGCAGAGGACTCATCTGGTTCCTGTGGTCTTGTCCCGAAGGCCATCATCAAGGTCTTCTCTTGGGATCTGTCTCTTGGGGTCATCTTTTGTTCTGATCTCTGCTGACATTCAGGGCTCTAGAGCTTATCTCTAGGTCAGGAAACTGAAACGTGATTGAGCATATTAATAGCGGCTCCTTGATACCCGGATTTTATTCACAGTATAATTACCTGACAATATAACTGTGAGAGAAAGTATTGAAATATATATTTTCCTTCCTACTGTAACGCCGTAGGTGTGTCCTGTCTATGTTTTCTGTCTGTATGTTGTTGATGTCTTGCCATGTGCTCTTGTGCGTTTGTTTACATACCGGTTCCCTCGTGTCTGCTCCTCATTTGTAACCCCGCCCATGTCATCATTGTTTGATCATCCGTCAGCTGATTTGTCCAGGTGTATTTGATTAGTCCATGCATAAATACAGCGTCCCATGTCAGTCGTTAACGTTACATGTCTGCTTTGTTGTCCCCGCATTGCTCTTTCGGTTTCCTTTGTTTTGTTTTTTTCATGTAATAAAGGTTCTTCGTGCATTTCATTCCTGCCTCCGAGTCGTGCCTAGAAACTAGGAAGTGAGAGCGCGAGACACTACAGCCGCTGATCGTGACACCTACTGTGTAAGCTAATAAACTGAGCCCACTGTGAAACAGCCAATCAGAAGAGCTAAAAAAAACAGTTCCAGTTGACCTAATTAATGCAGTATGACAATCCTTTAACAGATTTGAATAATAGAAATGTGTTAGTGTTTTACTTGTAAGCCAGGTTAAAGAGATGGGTCTTTAATCTAGATATGAACTGACATATTTACCTATACTGAGATATTTATCTAATATAAATATTTGTAATATTAGACATATTTGTCTAATATTACACATATTCATACTACAAGGAATATATTTTTTTAGCAAAGTGATATTTTCTTCGAAATACGTACCGACTAAAGACACTATGTGTTTTTTTTAATGCAGCATTTGACAGAATAAATTACCATCTATCCATCCATCCATCCATGTCCTTTCACTTCTGCTTCACATCTGTGAAACATCCTTAGGCTTTTCTGAGGCTGCGGGTTCTAATCCATTCTTGTATCGTTTTTTTTTTTCTTATTAAAACCAAAGCGGTGTTCATTTAAGTGATTTTTATATCAAGTGC
>JAUMHQ010000065.1:429972-443383 GCA_032361165.1 Enteromius paludinosus
CTCACATTCGCCTAAACGAGTCGTCAGCAATTTGAATCTTTCTCTGTTACCGAGCCACGTCACTAGGTAACATATTTTGCATAATGTCCGCCCATGTTATATTGCGTGAACAGCTTGCCCCGCCCCCAAACAGTACAGTTTCTGCATGGATTACATCATGTCAATAAGACGCTGTATCCTGTGAGAGTTACTTTGTTTTATATGCCCTTCTGAAAGATGAATCTAAAAAGAATGAGTGGTTAACATTCATTTTTTCAACAACACCTCAGCAGGACAATCTCTTGTTGTGTTCTCGTCATTTTACTGATGACAATCTTGGAGTACAACGCGATATTCACTAAACGCTTGGTCTAAAAACGATAGATCAGTGCCCAGTTTATTTGAACCGGCTTGCTCCTCTGAACTTCTTCTACCTGTAAGTAAGATGTAATGTAGTCTAATACTCTGATTGATGCAGCTTGACTGTCTGTCTGTCTGTCTCATCATTAGTTTAAGTCCCAGTTTACACGAAGGGAAGACGCAGGTATTTCCCTGCGCTTTGGTTATGTGCCAGAAAATGCTTAACGTCATGTGAGCGCATAATTATTATCACGCTCAACGGCGTATTTATGCGGGTTGATATAAATGTTTTTTGAAAATGATGTTGTGTGCACAATGTTATTATTGAAAACGGAGGGGAACAAATATTTGGTTCTCTAAATACCCGGCTATGTGTAAATGTGGCCTAAGTAATGATAAACAATGTTTAATGTAGTTTTATGCTTTATGGAATTCTGAAGTTCACTACATAGAGGTGTGCTCGATTCGCTTACAAAAATTAAAGTAAGTTACTAATGGTGAATTTTAGGATTAATTTGTTTAACTGAAAATAATATTTAGGTAAAAATTGTTAGTTTGTTACACTGCTGTAAAGAGTGATCTATTTATGCCCACTGAGATGAATGCAGACACATCAACATCAGTGTCTCTAAGTCAAAAAACGTTCATATTCCCTGCTGCTCTAACGTTTGCAGTTTTATTAAAATGCTATGCATTTAGCCCTATGTCTGTTCTTCTATTGTTTATCAACGGTATACATTTTTATATTGTTTGGACCAACTAGCCAAGTAGACAGATAAGAATGTTTATTCATAACCATACTGAAAATAAGTAAGTCTAAATATTGTTATCTAATGCTGATTGTTTAGCTTGCTGGTGCCAAGTTATTATCACGTCAGCCAGCTCCACGGATCCCAGGTCAGTCGTCACAATTCGTTTACAGTCACCTGATTATTGATTGCACTCACCTGAAGCTAATAGAGCACGCTGCATATAAGCTGCTCCAAACAGAAGGGTGACGGCTGAGCTCGAGGTTCTTACCCTTTACTTACCTATATGCCATTTCACGATGATGTTTCAAGTCTTTGCTCTCTATGGATGTGATGTTTTATGAACGTTGTTAATGTTTCTTCACTTACCTGCACTGAGCACTGGGCGCAACAGGAATCAACAAACTCAAATGAAAGGAGACCTTCTTGGAGCTGAAAGCTCAAGCGCTCACCTCATCTACTTACCTGAAAGGATCCATCTGAAAAGGAGAGCGATTGGATGATCTCCAACGCTTTAACGTCAAGCACGTGAGAAACCTCATGTTACTTACCTTTATCACTCATCTTGTCTTCTCACCTCTCCTCTCAGTGCACGGAACCTTGATACTTTACTCAAGGAGGAATCAGCTGTGGCCATTTTATGTTTATGCGATCAGGAGATCGCCTGGATTGGATTGAACAGTGTATTGAGTGATCAGGAGATCGCCAGGAGCCTAATGAACTGCTGAAAGAGCGCTCTCATCATTCAAATTGCTATTTTGTTCGCCATGCTTCAACCTTCGTTAAAAAGCCTTTTAACTTATCTGCAGTTGTCTGTCTCCTCCATGCATGAGCATTACAGTTTTTAGTCATTTTTAGATAATGTCCAAATATTTTTTTATCGATTACATCTGAGGGGGAAGAAGAAAGGATATGATTTTCAGGTAACTATAGTAATTATCAAAGTGGGAAGTAATGCCCTCTGGGGTGTTTTTACAACACAGACAAGGTTTGAGAAGAAAAACTTCAAATTTTCCTTCAAATGTTTATCCTAATTTATTCTCATGTCATATTCAACTGTATTAGATTTCTAGTTGTCTTTGGTTTAGTTCAAATGTCAGTCATTAAATGTGTTACTTTGTGTTTATTGCTCCTTGTATTTATGTTATATTATGCTCCTGAGTTGGTTATTATTAAAAGACGGTTTTTGATATGAATGAATGACAGATTTTTTTTACATGCTTGTCAACTTGGTCCAATCGACACAAAAATATGCTGTAGCTTGACTAGTGGTTATTTTGGCAAAATCCCAGGTATTTTAAGCAGTAAGATTATAAAAAATATGTTTTATATAAAATTAAGTAGCCTATATAAAATTGCGAAATAAATCTATCTATCAGTACTTTTTTTTACTTAAACCTCCCGTAATGTTAGGTCGTAGCTAAAGCAAGAAGCAGGCTAACGGTAGATGGTCAGTGCTGAGCTAAACATGTTTAACGTTACTGACCTAGTGTTGTAGGATGCCTTTTCAGACGCGTGATAAAGTTAGATGTGGTTGAGCCTGAATCTTTTATTCTCATATCACTTATTTTGCATTGAGCACTTCTTCTGTTTGGGCCGTCTTGTTTGAAGTTTTTAAATCCAAAGCTAACGATGAATGGCACAGCAGTCAACATGTTTTTTTTGTTGTCCTCTCATGTGTGGCGGCCGCACCTAAAATATAAAGTGTGTGGCCACCGCGCCCGCGTACAGCAGATACACGTCACGTGTTACATGGGCAGGTACCAGAGGGAGAGAAATAACAGGGAGCTCATTAGTTGTTTCCTAAAAATAAACATTGTTCATGAGTCCAGCACCTCGAGTCTGAGTCGAGTCTGAGGTCTTTCGAGGACGAGTCTCAAAGGCAAAATTCTGGAGCTACATATTGAGGTGGCTAAATTTTAAGAATTTGTAAAAGTTTTGCAATTTGTTTAGATCCCAGTGACTAGTAGGTTTAAAAGTGGGGTAGAGGTAGGTCATTTGTACAATTTGCAAAAATTGGGGAAAAAATAAATAAATTCAAACTCTGTATGCAAGGTTTAATTTAGTTTTTGCTCAAGTAGGTATGATCATACCTCTGTTCAATAAAATTTAAACATGTTTAAATTAAGGTACAATCTTGCTATGAAAGACTTGTTAATGCCGGGGACATTGACTCCAAGTTTCTCTCCCTCTGTTTGTGGCAGCTGTGGATGCATCTTGGGCACTTCATTCTCTAAAGTCTTTGCGTTGTTTGTTGTTAGATGATGGCTGTGTAGCTATAAGTGCACACTGAACATTATCTCTGAGATGCCCTGAAAACTGTTGCTTGATTTGCATCTAGAGTCATTGTGTTTATTTTTCTTCTGTTAGAAAGTTAAAAAAACAACAGCTGAAACATGTGTACTGCTATAAATGATTATATATGTTTATATTGTATTGTCAATGTGGCTTGTTTTAGACAATTTGGTTTCCTGCTTGAAGCTTATTTTTTCTTGTATATTTCATTTTAACTTCATTTCATTTATTAAAAAGTAACATACAATTCTGTACTAGGCCTCAACTAAAGTCTTTTCGTTTGGATTGAATACTAAAATATCTGTTCTAAGAGTTCCTTAGTGCTTCCAGTGGAGGGCACTGCCTTCTCTTCCTAACACTGCTGATCTAAAGCCAGACTTTGAAAGGATATGCTTTAAAAAAGCAAGTAACACTTCGACATAAGGGAGAAATTATGTAAATAAACTGAAATTTGTGGGGGGTTTTTTTGTTTGTTTTTTTAAACACACTCCAGTTATATTTATTTTTTACTTTTTTTATTATGTGTTTATATCACCATGCTTGTAGCAAATTAGTTAGTATTTGACCTTAGTATTTGACATTAGAAAAAAAAAAGAAATTTAGGATCAAAACAATAAGTGTAATATAGCACTGAATTGTTGTTGTTTTTCAATACATTAGAAAGCATCCAGTTTAGTTAAATAAGTTTTTGTTTGCATACAATAAATATCATACATATTTACTGTGATTTACAGAAAACAGCCACTAAAATGTCATTCAGTGTGACAATATTGTCAGACATATTTACCAAAGATCAGTTTAATTATGAAATAATAAAAGACTTATCAGTTTTACCCAAATACTAGCCTACTTGTAATCTTACATGTTTAAACTTTGCCACTATCCCATTTTGGCCATTTATCAGGATTTTTTTTTTTTTTTTCAATCAGTTTTGAAAACATTTCATTTGATGCAAGTGTTTAAATGTATTTTACCCTCATATACAATAAGCATTTACATAATTTATAGAATAAATTTATCTTTAAGATGAATAACTTTTATGCAAATTCTGTTTTGTCAGTCATTTGTTATTCGGCTAAATTGAATTTTAAATAGAATAGTTAATTCAGTATTTTACATCAATAAAACCTATAAGTATTAATAAGTATTTGACCACCCTGTGATTTTTGCAAGTTCTCTTACTTAGAAATCATGGAGGGGTCTACAATTTTCAGCATAGGTTCCACTGTGAGAGACAGAATCTAAAAAGAAAACTACGGAAATCACACTGTATGATTGTTTTTAACAATTTATTTGGGAATTACTGTGTCAAATAAGTATTTGATCACTTTCTGACCCTCAAAGACCTGTTATGTTGCTTTTAAATAGTCCAGCTACACTCTGCTCATGATTCTAAATTAGTAGCAAACAACTGTTGGAGCAATTGTCAGAAAATGGAAGAGGCTAATGATGACTGTCAATGTCCCTCGGACTGGGGCCTAACGGAAGATCTCTCCTCATGGGGTATCAATGATGCTAAGAATAGTAAAGAATCAGCCCAGAACTACACTGGAGGAGCTGGTCAATGCTGTGAAGAGAGCTGGGACCATAGTTTCCAAGGCTACTATCAGTAATACACTAAGAAGTCATGGTTTAAAATCTTGCATCGCACAGAAGTTTCCTCTGCTTAACCACATCACTCCTCGAGCACCCTTCTCACCTTTTTCACACCTGACCCATTTTCATGCCTGATGGGGCTGGAAGCCTCATGCTCTGGGGGTGTTTTTCTGCACAGGGGACAGGACGACTGCACTGTATTTAGGAGAGGATGAATGGCGCCATATATTGTGACATATTGGGCAAAAACCTCCTTCCTTAGTCAGAGCATTAAAGATGGGTTGAGGCTGGGTCTTCCAACATGACAATGACCCAAAGCACACAGCTAGGAAAACCGGAAAACAGGAACCGTTTTACCTCTGTAATTGTTAACAATGGCTTCTGTACCAAATATAAAAAAAATATTAAAAAATTAAAACTCAAGTGATCAAATACTTATTTGACAAAGTAATTCCCAAATATATTGTTAAAAAAAATCATACAATGTGATTTCCGGATTTTTCTTTTTAGATTCTGTCTCTCATAGTGGAAATGCACCTATGCTGAAAATTGTAGACCCCTCCATGATTTAGTAAGATAACTTGCAAAATCACAGGGTGATCAAATACTTATTGACCTCACTGTATATAAAATATAAATATGAATCAGACTTATCAATAGTCATTTATTCTATAACTGAAACAGGTTTTACCCCAGTATTGGGCTAAGATCATTTAACATGTTGTGCTGTAAAAACTAAATTAGCCTTAAATTAATAAATAAATAAATAAATAAAGTTTATATTTGCTTCACTTATTAAAAACTTTGGCTGATCATCATCCTGCACATGCTAAACATATATATAAGACATGTTAAAGTTAACTAGATAAAAAAAGTTTGTCTAGACAAATTTTAAGTTGGCTTGAGAAAGCCGGAGCTGAAAGTTTGAAAAAGTTTGAAAAGTATAAAGCAGTTTAAGAAGTTTTAAAAAGATTTTAAGTTTGAAGTTTCAGCCTGAAAGAGTTAGAAAAAGTCAGATAGACAGACAGACAGACAGACAGACAGACAGACAGATAGATAGATAGATAGATAGATAGATAGATAGAAATAGTCAGATAGATAGATAACATGTTGCTAGCATGATTAGCAAGTTACTAGCATGTTGCTAGCATGATAAGCAATTTACTAGCATGCTGCTAGCATAATTAGCAAGTTACTAGCATGTTGCTAGCACGATTAGCAAGGTACTAGCATGTTTCTAGCATGATTAGCATGTTACTATCATATTGCTAGCATGATTCTAGCATGATTAGCAAGTCAATAACATTATAGCATGATTAGGAAGTTACTATCATGTGGCTAGCATTATTCTAGCATGATTAGCAACTCAATTACATTTTTATAGCATGATTAGCAAGTTACTAGCATGTTGCTTGCATGTTTATATTATGATTAGCATGTCACTAGCATGATTATAGCATGAATAGCATGTTTCTAGCATTTTGTTAGCATGATTATAGTTACTAGCACATTGTTAGCATTAGCTAGTTACTAGCATGTTATCATGACAGGCTAGTTACTAGCTTGTAATTTAGCTTGTTTAACATGTTTCTAACATTATTAGCATGTTGCTAGCATGATTTACATAAATTAGAAATAGTATTAGATCTAGTGGAAGCTTAAATTAGTTTAAATAAGTTAGAAACATTACATGGAAGGGAAGTCTGATTGAGTCTAGATAGCTAGACAGAGTCAGATTACAGATAGATAGATAGATAGATAGATAGATAGATAGATAGATTAGAAAAGTTTGAAAAGTTTGAATGAGTTATAATGGATAAGAAATAGTACATAGAAGGGAAGTCTGATTGAGTGTATAGATACACTGTAGATAGATAGACAGACAGACAGACAGATAAATAGTCAGAGTATAGATAGATAGATAGAAAGAAAGCAGTGATGCGCCGGTCAATGTGTAAACAACCCGAACCCGAACGACATTGTCAACTAACCCGCCCGCAACTCGGGCCGCAAAAAAAGAGAAAATATTGTACCCGACCCGCTTCCTGACCCGCATTTTTTTTCAAATGGTGCGCTCGCTGACGTGCTGCGCTCAAAGCTCGTGGTGCGCGTGGCGAGAGCAGGCAGTTCTTGAGGCGACCCATCATTTTCCATTTCAGCTGTCTAGATGCATCAACAGTTAATACCGCTTAACATTCAAAAGGTAGCCTACACATCACATGACAAAGCCAGCACTTTGGTCATCATCTTTCATTATTTCGGCAAATGTCTCCCACACTTTGCTCTTTCTATTTGTGTATTTGCGGAGCTTCCACTCCCCAGTCTTTACCTTTTCTCTTTCCGCCTCCATCTCTACATGCAGACTGAGCTTGTGCGTCATCTTCGCACCAGTAATTTAACTAATAAAGTGTAGGCCTATGTATTTCATAGAAAATTGTGTCTAGTACTATATAAATTACAAAGGTTTAATTGCCTTGATCTAATTAGCTGCAGGTGTTTAGATTTTAATTTTGACAGTTGGAGCTGGCAGAGTCTTGGCTCATTTGAACGTTCCATGAATGGGAGTCTATGGGAATTTTTAGGAAAACCGTAAGTCGGATCAGTCTAAAAAGATATAGCACACCCAGTGAGATCAACCTGAAGATCTGGGCCGAGTTTGGAGTCTGTAGAGTTAGAGCTCTAGGAGGAGGTAGTATCGGAAAATTTAGTCTCAGAAGAATAATAATAAGTTTAAGTCGGATTTCAGTAAGTTGGCTTTCTCAAACCAACTTAATAAATGCAGATCTGCCCCTGCCTTACACCCCAAACCACACAATGTGAATGTCATTAACAAAAGAGAGAAGATGAAGTGCAGTGGAAATCCTGACTGATATTAAAGTGACATTCACAACAAGAGTACATAGAGAGAACTGTTTGTTTGACCTTCATTCATATTGTTCTGTTTAAAAGATGATATTGGTGGAAATGTTTTCGGTGGTCTACTTCTTCTAATCTGCTGCTTCACCCACAGAGAATGGAAACACTCCTCGAGTCCTATCAGGAAGAAAAATAATGAACTCATGCTTTTTTTTAGTGCCTCTATAAATAGATGTCACAGGCCTTAAAAAACAGAAAATGCTGTTTTTGAACTGAGGAGAGAGGGCCAGTGACCTGGGTCCCCATAGCAGTTGATAGGAATAGCAAATTACATTTTCTGAATTACATTAATTACATTGCATTGTATAGGTTTAAGGTGAAGTAGCTGTGAAATAAATAGTTCCCTCTCCTGTTATCTACTACAATAGAGATGCAATTTAAATTGATTAGAACAGGCTAAATTAATGTCTGTATTTGATTTTAGAATAAGTCAAAAGGATGGGGAGTGTTTATTAAATGCTTCATTAGCAGGTTTTAGTTTTGTTTGGTTGACTTTCATCTTATACTGTCATCAGGGAGGGTTATAAGTGGAAGCACTAAAGTTAATCTGGAGATTACTGGACGTTTCCTCAGGGTTGAGTGGGCTTGTTTGAAGACCATATCCTGTTGTAAGAACCCATCCGCCTCTTCTGTAGCTTACTAATACAGACATTGCTATCTCATGATGAGCGCAGGTGGTGGGCTTTAATCGGTTTGGCTTTTTGTGTTGTTTACATTTGTCCATGTCAAGTTTCAAGAGAACATACAGTATATCTGAATGGGAAAAAAACTGTTGTGGAAAATAAGTTCACTGTAGAACAGATGCATCACAGGATCTAAATCTGGTATAAAGGAGTAACATCAACTCAAAAATAAATGATAAACATATAAATAAAAGAGTCATGCTTATGAGTCCTTCCCATTTCAAAAGTGTCTGTCTGCTCGATGTGTGCATTTACAACCTGAATGCTGGAAAACTTCTATAAATGTTTCTATAAATTTTAGTAAAATGAAAACTGAAAGAGTTTCAAATCACATGAGCCAATATTTTATTCACAGTAGAGCATAGACATAAGAAGCTAAGAAATGTTTAAACTAGTACTGGTAAGCAAATTAATCTTACATCAAATTTGGCTGAGAAATTACTCCCAAAAAGAAAGTAATTGTTGTGTCAAACACAGTTCGGTTTGTATCACGGTTTTCTGGCCATGGTAACGGTTCGGTTTTGATACATCAATATTACTGTACAGCACTGTATGTGAGCTCTAACATAGCGGGAGGTCATTTGGCCTTTCTATTTCAAGTTATCAAGGTACTGTCACGCCCATGCTGGGCTTCACCCTCACTGTGTATTCACTCACTGGAATCACGAGCACCTGTTACTACCACCTGACATCACTTATCATATCATCAGCACATCCCATAAAAGCACACACAACACAGCACTCCTGGTCCGATCTCATCATTAGATGAAGTGGACGTATTCCAGGCAAAGACATTTGTAATACGGATTGACTTACCTGAATACTTACCTGTATGCTTGTCTCCAAACTGCTTGCAGTCTCTGTATTCCTTCCAGGCTCCACGGAATCCTTCTACAACGTGTGTGTACTGGATGTACTGGGCTGAGGAGATTCTTCGGCCACTCGCACAGAGACTTCCTCCATTTCCCAGGCCGTGCGAGCAGTGGCCGAGCTATGTTTCAACCGAAAACCTGGTCAAACTGGTCAAAACCTGCTCAAACCTGGTCAACAGACCACAAATGCCTGGTTCTCGACTGGTGATCCGAAGGCGCTGTCTAAGCCCCGAACGACCACAACACCAGCCTGTGCATGCACCCTGAAGATTTCCTCCCACACCTGCACTACGAAAAGTTTCTTTGACACCCACACCACGCAATAACACACGGAGAGAGCAGCCTATGCCAAAACCCCGGAAACGCTTGCCAGAGGCAGGGGTGCCAGAACTGAGCGATTTCCCCGCTGACTGTCCTTCGCCCAATTCAAGTTCTATTAAAGTAACAAAGTCTGAGAGTCTCATCCTGTTCCTGGCGGATTCCTCTCCGCCCATCCTCGCACCAAAGCTCCAGTGTTCCCGAGATCTCAGCCTGTTGTGTTCTGAAAATATTCTTGATTTGTGGCTGGGAGAGATGTTTCTAACACCGGTTCCTGTGTTGCAGCCAGTCGAGCCGATCCATTATTCTGCCCTTATGCCTTGGCTTCCAGAGCGCCTTCCCGAATTCGCGCTGCAAGAGCGCTTTCCAGAGCTCGCGCTGCCTGAGTGCCTTTCAGAGCCTGCTGCGCTGCAAGAGCGCCCTCCAGAGTCTGCTGCGCTTCCAGTGCGCCCTCCAGAGTCTGCTGAGCTTCCAGTGCACCCTCCTGAGTCGGCTGCGCCTCCAGAGCGCCATCCTGAGCCCGCTGCGCTGCAAGAGCGCCCCCTTGAGCCTGAACATCCAGGAAGTTCCCTAAAGCTCTCGTTACAGGAACCAACCCCTTTTAAATATCAACCTGATTCCACCTTTTCTGAACTATATGTCAAATCATGGCCTCTGAGGGAGGTGAACCTCCCCAAGAAATTTTTTTTGGGGGGGGGGGGCAGTATAGCCATGGTTGTATAAAGGGTCCCGGTCCACCACGGCCACCCAAGGCTCCTGATCCGCCTCCCCAGGCTCCGGATCCACCACGGCCGCCCAAGGCTCCTGATCCACCTCCCAAGGCTCCTGATCTGCCTCCCAAGGCTCTGGATCCGCCACGGCCTCCCAGGGCTCCTGATCCGCCTCCCAAGGCTCCGGATCCACCACGGCCTCCCAGGGCTCCCGATCCGCCTCAGCCTCCCGTCATGCCTGCCCCGCCCTGGAGACTGTCCCTAGAGATGCTCCCCCATCCAGTCTTCAGGGCGCCCACCCTCCCTCCCCAGCATCTTCCATTGATTTTGTTGCAGCCTTCGGGAGGGGGCCCTGGGGGGGGGGCCTGGAGGGGGAGGTACTGTCACGCCCATGCTGGGCTTCACCCTCACTGTGTATTCACTCACTGGAATCACGAGCACCTGTTACTACCACCTGACATCACTTATCATATCATCAGCACATCCCATAAAAGCACACACAACACAGCACTCCTGGTCCGATCTCATCATTAGATGAAGTGGACGTATTCCAGGCAAAGACATTTGTAATACGGATTGACTTACCTGAATATATATATATATATATATATATATTGACTTACCTGATATATATGGCCATAGTTCCCAAACCATCCGGGCCATGGCTTGTGTGGGTGCTCAGGGGCAGTGAGGTCTGATGGGCTCAGACAGGCTCTTGGGAGGAGCTCCATGGGCTCTGGAGGGCGCTCTTGCAGTGCAGGCTCTGGCGTAGCAACACACCAGGCCATGACTGGGAAGGGCTCTCCTGGCCCTGACTGCGGAACGGTCATCCGCTCCACCCGGGAGGTTATCCTTGTCATGTCATCTAGGACTCAACCCCCCATCCCTCCCCCTGCTCAAGTTACTGTTCCACCTCCCTCCTAGACTGTCTGGTTGTGGAGCGTCTGAAAGCCGCTCCTTATAGCATTCACATGGAGAGCGCAGCTAAAAGTTGCAGTGCAGGTTTTGCCAAAGTGTCTGTTTTAGGACAAATGCCTCCATTGGTTTGGCTTCTGCCATTTTATGACATGCAATATAATACGCTTTTGTTTTTTTCTCAAGACTTGGCAACACTGCGTGAGAAAGACAAAGAAAGAGACGCGTGTTTGCCAGAGACAAAAACTACAGCTTTGTACTACTTTTATTTGGCTCTGTTTCAATTGTATTTCAAACGCTGTAGTTGTTTTGACTGTACAAAAGTAAAAATATATTGCAGCAATGACCTGGGACCTAATAATTTTTAGTTTCATTATTGGCCAATTCCAGGGTCACTGACGTGACATTTACAGTCAAAACTTGAAATAGAAATTCTCACAGAATGCATTAATTATCAGTATTTTAATTACCAATATGTTGGCATCTCATTGTGTTTTTCAAAATCCCAAACATCAGTGCAAACATCAGAACATATCCGTCTATGAACGTGTTTCATAGACTATTTTAGATTTGGGAAATACATGCATTATGGACTAGGCAAAAAAAAACAAAAAACATTTTTTTGGGAGACAACATATCTGTGATTTACAATGGACAAACCAGAAGTAGAAATATCTGCAGAATGGATATCAATTTGGTTTCAAATTACGTTTTTTTTTTTTTTTTTTTTATGAAATCATCTCTTCGTTACACACAGTTCTGAAAGCAGAATGCAAATGTGTAAAATGCTTCAAACTGAGATGTTTAGAAGGTGTTCAACAGTGGGTATCTCCACCCACTAAAAATTTTCATTTAAGTCGTATTATGCAACCAATCGCAAGTTTATATTATATGAATAAGTCATCAAATATTCCGTGCTCAAGCACTTGTATTAAGTTGCCAAAATGCACAGGCAGAAGTAGGCACAAGCCTAAATAATGGGAGTGAAATGGCCTAATAGTTATGAAATAATAATAAAAATAATAATAATTGTCTAGGTTACGAACATAACCCACGTTCCATGAAGGAGGGAACGGAGATTCACCAGAGAGACCAATTGCCATTGAGCTTTATACAAAAGGCCAATGAATATTGCCGTGCATTTGATTGCGCTCAGGTGCACCTCATCACTCCGTGAGTATAAGAGGACACGAGCGGAATGCACATGCAGGTTTTTGCTGAAGAGCCGAGTCGGCGTCAACGCGACCTCAGAGTCGTGGCAAGAAAGTGTAATGTCTCCGTTCCCTCCTTCAGGGAGCTTGAGTTACGTTCGTAACCAAGACGTTACCCTTTCAGTCGAATCACTTCAACGTTAAATATGGGAACACCCATAGAACAGGCCATGACTCCAAGACCGTGTTACGCAGAGACCCCCCGCTGACAGGCCAGAAACTTTTCAAGTTTGTCAGCAGAGGATCCAGTGGGGGGCAGATTGGGGCCCCACAGGGTTGCCAGTTGTACTGAAGCAGGTGGTCGGGGGAACGGAGCACATGACTTAACACACAGTTCTCGCATGCGGAAATAAAGGAATGCAATATAAGATTATGGATATAATTTAAGGGAAACACAGCCTTCTTGCTGACTGTGGAAATATACTACTGGGCAAAGGAGACCCAGAGGAAGCACAGCTGGAGCTACTCCCGTCTAGGTCCAAACAAGGTCCCAAGAAAGCACAACTGCAATCGTGCATCTCTTTGGGCAGCGCCCCTCACCCGCGGCCAGCTCAACGACTTTATTTATAAAGAAAACAATATAGTGTTTTAAATTTTAAAAGACATGTTTTGAGGCTGAAAGCCTATATGCGAGGGCGTGTGAATGGCCATTAATATTCAGTGATTCCCACCTGAAGATACAAAGACCCCTCCCCTAGGTAAGTTAGGTAACAAAGAATGTGAGGAGATATGAGAGAAAACAGTTTTTTGAAATTATTTGTATTTTATTTAAAGCACAGTATAATTTAAATATACATAATGAAGGTC
>JAUMHQ010000065.1:447969-466355 GCA_032361165.1 Enteromius paludinosus
CGAACCGCACCAAGTAGGAAAACGAACTCTAGTGCGATTCAACCGTACTAAATGAGGCAGGTGTGAAAGCACCCTAAGCCAAAAAGTGATTAAAACATCACATTGTTATAAAATTATAGCAGGAGCAATGCAAAAGATTACTCTTGGCCTAAACAATTAACTCTATTAGTAAAAAAAATTCAAATTCTGTGAATGAGAGCACCTATATATTGACTTTAAAACCTGCTAAATGCTCATCTTGGTGACTTTTGGCATGTTCTTGAATTATACTTCGGAATTTCCCTACACACAAGCACACATTTATAAGCTTACCTTATTTTTGTGTAGAAGCAATCTGTCTTTATTCAGTGGCAGTCACTCTCCTTCTTCCCGGTTTAAGTAATATCGGCGTTAGCGTGCAAATTAAAAATTTTGCTTACTCGCATGTGGTAACCTCCATTACTACTACTTCTTCTGTTGTTTTGTTGCACATTATCAACACATTATCACACAGCTGTCCCCCACTGGTGAATTAATGTTATTAGTTTTGTTGTGGCATCCTGAATATACCGGAGTAATGCTTAAGCAAGTCATTTTACTCATCAAAAATGATCTGTAACTTAATGAATCCTAGTAAGTATAACAACTAAGTAAAGGTAACTATGTGATGTTGATAAACAAATTTCGGGAGAAGCACACAGCGGGCTCCACTCCTTGAGCCTGCCTGTACGACCACTCTAATAAACGTTGCTCATGGATCTGACCCAGACTAGGTCTGTAGCTATATCTTCAGGTTCTCTTGGGTTAAAAATTGCTATCTGGTCTTATATTCACATGTCTGTCTAGGGGGCAGAATTTTCTTTCTGAAATCAAATTAGCTTTGGGTCAAACGTTACGTAGAATAGAATATAGTTCACAGAATAAAACATAGTTTGAAGAAATTTAGCATGACAAGATGTGATGTCCTTAAACCTACTCTGGATGATTCACCTTTGCTTGCGTTTAACAAGCATCTCTCTGACTCCTTTGTTTATCGTTTATATTCAGAATATAAAGAATATTATAATATTCAGAATATTAAAAATATTTATATTCAGATATATTTGGATTATATTTCCTTGATCTGTGACTTTGATGTCATTTGGTAAGCTGTAACTAATAATACTTATCACATAATTTGGGACGCAAATAGCTGTTGTTAGTAACCGCTGATCACATGTCCTGTTGCCCCTACAGAGGTCAAAAAGATGCCCAAAAACAGTAAGATGGACAGAGATTGTGCAGTTTGTGTGTGTGTGTGTTGTTTTCAGGTTGGCCTTTGTTGAGTGCGCTCTTCCTTCAGTTACAACTGTGTTTATCAAACAGCCCAAACAACTTCACTTTCAGAAATGTTGAATGAAAACAGTCCATTATGAGCAGTACACACAGTGTGGGACATCTGGATGTGAGTGAGACTGTCTTCATGACTCTGCTTTTTCATCTCAGAACCTTCAGTGCACCAAAACACAGGGCTTGTGTTTTACACTAGCTTTCACACAAATCATAATATTTATTTTGTGGTTGTATAATTATAGTTTTTGTCATGTTTTTTTGTGGTATTGATGACCTTTTATGGCTATGTAAAACATACACCTGCAAAATACATCTATGCACAGCTCAAAAACTATTTACTTCATTAAAGGTGCTTTACCGTAAAAAAATAAAATTAAATTAAACACAGTAAGTAATGAGGAGTTAGTTTTCAGGACTAGATGATTATATTACGTATATACGTATTACACACACACACACACACACACACACACATAAATATATATATAGGCAGTACAATAGACACAAAAGTACATTATAGACAACTGTTGATGTTTCGTCAAGTCTTTTGCATCACCAGATGATTACATTTTGTTATCGTGGAAATAACATCTCCAGAAATGTGACCATAAGGGGTAGTGTGTAACCAAGACAACAAAGCCCAAATAAATATGAGGAGAGCTGTCAGTGAACGTTTTGTATGATGTTTTGATCTGTTCAAGTTCAAACAGGCTGTACGTTCAGTCTTCGCCCCTCCTAGAAACTCATAGAGAAAGGGAAAGGACCAAAAAGTGTTTTGTGACGTCTGTAGAGTTTTGTGTTGCATGTCATTTATTGCTCATTCCTGAATGTCTGTATTTTACTTTTCATGCTTGTAGGCTATTTTTTTAATGAGCTCTTTTCACATGATTGTCATGACCCAAAGGATTAAATGTGTAATCCTGCTGTCTGAACAGGCATTATTCATATTCCTCTAAAAATAGCAGAAAAAACACCACAGCAGAAAAAGTGATGATTGCAAAAATTATTTCATGAATTCTGTATAACCAATATAACAGATCCCGTAACAGAGGGATGGTCAGAACCTTGTTTTGCGTTGATGGGGACGAGGGGTTTATGCTTTACGTGTAGGCGTCATGTTTATACAGATTGCACTCACGGAAAGTCTGTGATTTCTCAGAAATGTTCTCTGGAAAGTTGAGGTTCCCTAAGTGCCTTGAACCCACTACTATAAATTGTTTGTTCAAAATGACTTGGCGTAGGTGAATAAAAGTCACCAATTACGCATCTTTGTCAATTATTGTTTAAAGGAAATGACAGCATTGAGCAACGCAAGCATCTATTTACAACACTATTTTGTAACATGAATCATATTTTTAAGCCTGTTATAAAATGAAACCCTGCACTATTCCTTGTCTGCCGTAATAGTGCCCGTAATAAGGGCTTGTGTCTTACTGTCAAATCTGCAGTACGATTTCTAAATGTCCCGATGACTTTAAAGTGAATTAGGTGGCACGAAGCTGAATTCATGAAATATATTTAAATAAGTTGCATATTTGCACTAATACTAATATTTAGCTTTTTAAAAATATTATGCTTGCACTATGCATTTTTTTAAAATGATAAATTAAGCATAACAGGTACACTTCTGCTTTTTATAAACACACATATAATAAAATCTTTCCACAAAGAATAGATTGTGGGGTCTTGCAGTGAAACTTTCTAGTTTCCAGTTAAAGAGTTATTTGGATCATTCCATGTTAACTCAACTAGAGGACCCCGGCTCAGATAATACTTTTTTTCCAAAGAAAGACAGAATGTCTTATACTTCCGACATTCTGTTGTAAATAAAATAAAGTGACCAAAATTAGCTTTTCAGCCAATAAAATAGGTGATATTTAACATTTGTGTTGTTTTCTTTAAAATTTACTGATTCAAATAATTAAATTATTATTTTATATATTATTGTTATACACCCTATAGATCCATTGCGGGACAGTAGATGGGATTTTATGGGACAATGCAGGACACGTGCAAAACAGATGCATTTAGACTGCTATCCTATGCTATGTAAACAATGATTTACATTATTGGCATATGCAACATACTGTATGTTTCTACCTGTGGATGCCCACAATCCAAGTTGGGTTTCTTAAACTTAGGAGAGAAGATCTGTTTTCAACATATTTTACTAACAGACCTACTAATCTCTGTGTAAAGAATTACATTGTGATGCTGCCATCTTTCTTTAAAATATTTGGGCTATCATCACTATACTTGTTTATCTTTCTTCAGATAAAAATATTAGCGAAATCAAATATTTGTGCCTGGGAAATTTGTAAAACACTGCATGTATTGCTGCGGTTTTATGTTGCTTTAGGTATGTATTGTGGCAGTTCAGAACTTAATTAATGCCTACACAAAACCTAACTACGGCTGTTACTAAAGATTATTTTGGTAATAGAGTAATGGGTAGATTATTCTGATGATTAATCGTGCGATCAGATTGATCTAATAATTTTTTTGTAGTAATAGAAATAAACCAAAGCAAACAATAGCCTTTAAAATGTTTTTAAATACATATGATAGCAATGAGGCAATGATCATTTCTTCAAATAAAGCAAAATCAAAATCAAGTAATTATATGGTTTTATTGAACAAAACTCTTAAAATACGTAGTGTATTATAAATTTGGTTAAAATGCCTGCAGAGGGTTGCGTTCTGAACATTATCCTTTAACATTCACGTTAACCTTATTTCCTAATAAGGCGAGTTTTTATAATGGGAAGTTCCACTCAAAAAGATAGCAAAAAATAATTTATGATCATAAGATGTTGATACAAATAACCATTATTTGTCATTTTGACTGAATATAGCTGTACTTTTTTATTAATTTTCTATTTTAGGAAGAATAATGATACTTTTAATAAAAAAAAAACTTAATAATGTTGTGGATCATTCAGATAGCACAGTGTTAACAATAAAGTCTATGTAAACTTTTAAACTAGTAATTTTTATAAATTTTTTACTCATTTTTATGCTATACTATAATTTTCACTTGTGGACTATATGTAGTTATCTTTTATGTGAAATGTTTTATTCAGGTCAGTACTAAATAAATTAATAGGAATATGTGAAAGGAAATAAAAGTTATCTGATTTTACCACCTCTAGTGTTCAGCAGGTAATTCATACGTTAATTATTAATTGAGTTTTTCAAAAATGTAGATGGCACGTATTTCCAGTGAGCTTGGGCAGGATTACTTCCTGTTTCTGGCATCCTGTTTGAAGTAAGTGTAGTCTGTCTCTATGTGTTGAGACGGATCCCTTTGGATGAGCACTCGCTATGTTTACACATGCTCTGTATGCTTTGGAGCGCAGGTCTGTAGCGGCATGCTTCTGTTTATTGAAGCCCACACATTCTTACTCCAAGCTCACTTAACCGTATCCTTAACAGTAACCATAGTTGTGACACATCAGCCATTGTGAAAGAGGAAGGACTCCTGGATTTCCTCGAACCGCCCAACCCCACCCACCTCCTGGAGACTCTCAGGATGACTGTGTGGCGTCGACCTGGAGGGCTGAGTTTCATTCAACACCCACTGGGTGAAACTGAAAGGTTCGAATTAAACAGTTCTGAGGACTAACTTTGAAGTGTGACCTGTTTGCTCAGTAACTGACGTGCCGGTGCAAAAAGAAAATGGCTCAGGACTGGATTTGTGAGGGTAGCATGTCAGAAGTTAGCACTGTAAATTAAACATTCTTTTGTGCCTCATCTGCCTACCTAGAATTAATAAAAAAATGTTTTCTCTGGCATTTTAACGCATTAATTTGATTAATTAATTACTGTTAAAAATAAAGTGCTGCAATTAATGCATTTAGCACACTTGGCCCAACCCAGACACATGTGGGTCATTTCATACAGTTGATTGATTACAAATATGCAGGGCAACAACTCACTGTGATGGAGCCTAGAGAATGTAGTTATGTCGCTGTTTGAGTCCCATATTTACATCATATAGTTAGCAATATCACACGAGTGCATATATATATAAATAAGTGTGTGTGTGTGTGCAGTGCCTTGTTTTTTGCACATTTTGTTATGTTGTTGCTTTGTTAAACTGCTTTAATTTACTTTTTTCCCCACATAAATCCACACTCCCACACTCATTTACTCAACATGCTGACAAAGCAAAAACAGAATTGTCACCGCATTGTAAATTTATTAAAATTAAAAACCTTAAATTAAAAAATACATTGCATAAGTACAAACTATTTAGATGAAGCATCTTTACAGTCTCAAGTCTTTCTTTGTTTTAAGGAACACTTTTGAGCAGAGCTGGTTTCCTTTTTTTAAGACGAGAAAACCTTGTTTCTCAGATTCTGGGGGTCCTTTAGGAGAGGACTGAGTCTTCAATTATTGGTTCTGGAGGGCTCAACCATCAACAAGGTCCTAGAGCGCCCATGGCTGGCGAGGCACGAGCCCGTTCTTTCTTTGGGTACTGGAGAAGTCCTCACATGGAGCTCCAATTGCTGGCCCGAATGTTTCCCACGGTTACCTCTTCAAACTCCTGCGTCCATTCCACTGTGTTCCACTTACTTAGAACTTAACCTCTTCCTAAAGGCTGAAAAATGTTCATTCCACCAGTCCTCTGTCCAGTTTTTACCATATCGAACACACTGGCGTAAAGATGGATGAAGGAAAAGTAGAGGCGATTATCACCTGGCCCACGCCCTCCACAGTCAAAGAGCTCCAGAGGTTCCTGGGTTTTGCATAACCTGTCCCCTCACCTCTTTATTAAAAGGTAAACCCAAACGACTAACCTGGACTCCTGAAGCAGAACGAGCATTTAAGAATCCTCATCATCCTGATCCCAAACTACCCTTCTTGGTTGAAGTAGATGCCTCCACCACTGGCGTCGGGCCGTGTTGTCACAGCAGCAGGGGAATCCACTTCAACTGAAACCTTGTGCCTACTTTTCAAAAAAACTCGACTTCACGCCTCTGATGATCAACCAGAAAACTGTGAACCCATTCTTCCAGAAAGTATCTTCATCAACCCCAGTGGGTAACCCCTCCAGCCAGCAATGGACCCGCTCCTGTAGCACCACCAGAATGTCCTCCTAATCGTCAGTTCATTCCTCCTCAAGAACGCATTCCTCTTATCCATTCGACACATACCTCAGTGGGCACTGGGCATCCGGGGACCAACAGAACCCTCTCACTCCTTCAAGATCGTTTTTGGTGGCCTGGGATGGACAACGATGTACAGAGGTACGTGAGAGGGTGTCGGGAATGTGCGATGGACAATTGTCCATGCCATCTACCTGCAGGAAAACTCCATCCAATTCCCGTGCCTAACCGCCCCTGGTCACACCTAGGAGTTGATTTTATCACTGATCTCCCACCTTCTGAAAGGTAACACCTGTGTGTTTGTCATTATCGACAGATTTTCCAAGTTTTGCCGACTCATACCTCTAAAAGGTCTTCCCACAGCATGGCAAACTGCAACTCTACTTTTTGATCATGTGTTCTGACCATTTGGACTACCTGAGGATATCGTGTCGGATCGTGGAACGCAATTTACTTCCAGGGTTTGGAAAGCCTTCTTCAAACTCCTAGGTGTGGCCGTTAGCCTCTCGTCAGGATGTCATCCTCAAACCAATGGGCAGACCGAATGGAAAATCCAGGGAGTCTGGCGGTTCCTCCATACCTTCTGCCACAGCCAACAAAACACCTGGAACCAGTACCTGGGCTGGGCCGACCATGCTCAGAATTCCCTCCGTCAAGCCACCACTGGACTCACTCCTTTCCAATGCATACTTGGTTTCCAGCCCCCACTTTTCCCCTGGAATGGCGAACCATCTGATGTACCATCTGTCAACTACTGGTTTCCAGGAGAGTGAGAGGGTCCGGGACCAAGCACATCAACATCTGCAAAGGGCAGTGCATAGTCAGACCACCACAGCCGATCGTCGTCGTTCCCAAGCTCCTGTGTATCAAGTCGGCCAAAAAGTATGGCATTCGACGAGGGATATCTGCCTACGCCTGCCCAGTAAGAAATTGAATCTCAGGTTTGTTGGTCCCTTCACAGTCATGGAGCAGATCAATCCAGTTACCTACAAACTCCAATTACCAGCACATTACAAGATTGACCCAACTTTCCATGTCTCATTATTGAAACCATTTCACAAACCCCTTTCTGTCTCCACAGAGCCTGGCTGTGAAGAGGAACCCCCTCCTCCTATTGTGGCCCCTGATGGGGCCATCTACACCGTAAAGGAGATCCTGGATTCCCGGCGTTGTGGTGGTAAACTACAGTACCTCGTAGATTGGGAAGGCTACGGTCGAGAGGAAAGATCATGGGTAACCCGAGAGGACGTTGTCGATCGTACACTCCTAACTGAATTCCACCTCGCTCATCCAGATCGTCCAGCACCCCGGAGTAGGGGCCGACCACCATGACGTCGGAGGGGCCCCACCTTGGGACGGAGCCCTGGAGCGGGGGGTAATGTTACATCCACGCCAGGCTCCACCTTCACTCCCTCCCTACGATCACAATCACCTGAATACTGAGAACCTGTCACGAACCACCTGACACAAATCAAGACCTCATCACACACTCCTTAAAACCACAAAGCACCAGCCGTCCGAGCTCGTTCCAGAGAAGACTAGATCTCTCTAAGCAACTTCTAGCAATACTTACCTGTGACTACTTACCTGTCTCCATTGTCTCCTAGATCCCTTCGTGTCTTCCAGCTCTCAAGGATTCCCTCTTCGCTCTCCTGGATTGTGGCGTGTGGTTGTGGTGTCTTCGTCTCTCCCTAGTCTAGTCTCCGTTTGTCTCCATCTGCAAATAGAAAGAACTGAATCAGTATCAAGTTTATCCAAATCTACTGCAATATTCTACTCACCTGAATTCTCTACTGTTGTTTCTCTACCTGCGAACTCATTGTCAATAAACTTTAACTGTTATACTTGTCATCTGTCTCCAGTCCGCTTCTTAACAACTATATTTCTTTTGAATGAATCACCATTGTAAAGCTCCAGTTCCAGTGTGTTGTATGAAATTCTTGGTTGCTGTAGCCTGACATTTGCCCCACATGGCAAACAAGACAGATCCACATCAAACAGTGATAACAGCAAGAACTAAAATCAAGCTTGTCTGGTCTTGTCAAGGTCGTAATGCTTATGTCAGCAACATGTCGTCACATCCAAAGAAAGGACGGCAGAGCATGACATAAGTATTATGTGTGTATAATGTTTTTTTCTATTGCTAAATTATTGCTGTATTGAGTATTTTGTTATGGCTCATTTCACAGTATGTAGTGCAAAATAAATAATTTAAATCAAAGTCACTATAAAATCAAACTTTACCACCACTTTTTACTTTAAGATTGTTCTGAGTTTAAATACAGATTTACAACCATAGCAATAAATAATTTAATAGCTTTATTTGAAATCAAATCCTTAATAGCTAATAAAAAAAAAAAGCATATACATAATTCCAATTCCAATAAATAGGAAATAAACAATTTTCGCATAAACATGTCTCATTCGGTATCCTAAACTCCTAAAACATTGCTGTCTCATATTTCAGATCAGTAAATGCAATTTGGGAAAGTAAAAAATATTTCTATAAGAGATAATAAGATTTAAATAAGAGAAAAATCTCTATGTGTGTGAAAAACATGAGATGTAACCCCCTTTGTAAATGTTAACATTAATGTAATTTAATTAAAAAAGATTTTTTAGTTTACTGTAACGGATTATTCATTATTTATATTTATTTTGTAATTAAATTAGGTAATTCCCTTACATGTAACTAGTTACTCACCAACACTAGTAAAGATTCATTTCTTCAAATATTAAGAAGTCTTCAAAGCAGCAGCAGCAGCACTCTTAAATACCAACTGTGGTTACTAAATAAGAAAAAGTAGAGATTAGTAAAGCTTGTAGTGTGCGGGATGCAGAAATCTGACACAGTGAAAGTTGGCCCCGCCTCTTTGAGCTGTAAAATACACATGCTCACGGGTGAGAGTTTCTGTTCAACAGTTGGCTGAAGAGAGTCCATGTTCACACTGTGCACAGAACCTTGACTGACTGACAGCTTTACAGAGCATAGAAATCAGACCTAAAGGCCACCATGTCTCAGAAGAATACAAGTAAAGAAGGTAAAAGTGGCGTAAAGAAAAAGGATAAGGACCCTGAGAGATCAAGCAGGTCTGACAACTCCCCACAAGGTAAAGTGCTGCTCTGCTGAGGTGTGGGAAATGTGTCCAGTTTTTGGGTGTTGTAAATGGATTGAGAGCTTGACTACTGAGTAGGCTTCAATTGTTTCTGAGCTCAGCTCAGAACTCTTTACTCGTGAGCTGCGCTTTTAGTTTACAGGTGTTGCAATCCAAGGTGACGTTTGTTGGCCTATGATTCTGTCAAGGAAGAAAGGACAGAAATTTTTGTAACCATTAACATGACCCAACAGTCTGGTGACTTGGTGAGGTTTTCCGTTTATCGCATAGGCTGCTTAACTTATAGATAGCATTATATTTATCTAAAAACAATTCGAGCGAAAGGTTGAATTGGGAAATTGTACGTAAAGGGAGAAAGTCTCAGTATACTTTGATGTCTATGTCTTCTTTACCGGAGCTTCATGAACTACACCTGATGATCATGTTTACAGCCTGATCTGAGATGTTTTAAAAAGACCCAAGTAAAAAAAAAAAAAAAATTGAACATTTCAAAATTTTATTTAAGAATTTCACTGTTTATTTTCAGATTTAAATTAGATTTAAATCCGATGCTGTCATTTTGTGACCCCATTGTATGTAACTGAACACACACTCCTAGATATTATTACATTAAGTATCTACATTATGTGTGATAAGAATTAATAGTTAGTGATTTTTCCATCCATTGGCTAATTTTTAATGTTAATTTTAAATTTATTTTATGACAGTTGTGATACATGGCAGAATGTCTGAGTGAATAGATGTGAATAATCCTCTGGTGAAATATCAGGCAGAAGAACTCATTCACGTTTATGCACTTATTCGGTAATATGCTCATGTTGAAACATGCTTGTGCCAGCTTTAGATGAAACTCGCTTGAGTCTTGTTTGTTGAGTTTCAGTACGGTGGTAGTATGTGTGTGTGTGTGTGTGTGTGTGTGTGTGTGTAAACACATGCCAGGAATTACTGAAGTGTTGGACCTTCAAGTCAACTTAAAAATGTCTATTCGTCAGACATAAAATATCAAAGCAACTTTTATTTATTGTTAGAAATCTTCAAAATCTTAACAGCTGACAGGCAAATGGATTGTGCAATTTTTTTGTGGTTAGTAGTCCATGGTTAATATGATTCTCTACACCTGTGGTTTTTGGTTTTTCCACCGTGTGGGGAGAACTAACTTCATACATCACTAAACATCACCAAAACACCATCTGATTCACAACATGTGAGAAGATAAGTGATGTTAATAAAGAAAAAATATCATTAGACATGTCTAAGAGAAACTGAAGTGTCCAAATTGAATACTGTATATGATAGTAATGTAAATAGGTAAATACATCTATATAAACTTTGTAAGGTTGTTCTGGCTAATTTGGAGTTTTGATGTAAGTTAATAATTCTCCAGTCAAAAGTACATCACTAATGGATTTTCCTCCCATTTAATTATAAATGTTTAATTAATGTTAAGAAAAGGTATAGGGAAAATAAGATCAGTGGCTGATTTGTCTGTCTGAACCTCTTTGTTAGATCATGGAATCCTTCTTTCGCTGTACTGGAATGTGGACCCTGATCCGACTTGATTTTGCGGCCTAAGAAACAGTGTAGGAGTTTCCCCAAAGGGAACTGTTCTGTGACATAAAGAAACAGCTGGATGGGCAGCAGCCTGGACACAGAGACTGCACCGACTCGAGAAAACATAGAGATCAGGCACAAAGCTGCTCAATGTTGTGATTTTACTATGGTAAAATATGACTAAAATATGTGGAGTGTGCTGGTGATTGGAGGTCATCTATGTGAGGTGTCTCACTAGAGATTTCTACAGGAATGAAGCAGATCTGTCAACACTGTGCTACACAAAATTTTTTATTATTTTAAAAAAATTATATATATTTTTTTTATTTATATTTTATTTTTGTTATTAAAAGCACCTTGTCAACAGGAAATGTTGTAAGATAAGGCAATAGCTTCCTGCAGATGAGCAATATTTTGAGCTGCATAGTTTATCATTGAGAACGGGGGGTTTGGACTAATTCAGAGTTTAGTGTTTCTGATGATTCACAGTAAATCAAGCAGCTGTTCAGTAGAAATCTGAGTTCTTCTGTTAGTTTTACTAACCCTGAATTCAAGAATAAATAGTCAGAAAAAAGTCAGTGTATGTGGAAAATAGATGTGAACCTGTGCCATTTGAGCTTCCCAGGTCAAAAACAAGTGCACTTCCATGATGTACTTAAAGTGCAATATTTTCATGCACACACTTTTGTACTTAATAGACTAACATTTTATTTATTACTCAAGATACATCTAAGTGTACTCTGTTTGGATGTGCTATTTTGAGACACCATGAATATAAAGTAAAATGTGCATTTAACATACAATCTCAGTATTAAAAAAAAATTAATTAGTTATGACTTATAGTACACTTGAACCTACTAGTATATGAAAGATGGGTTCAGGTGTACACAAGTTACAAGTGGTAACTAAATAATTTTTTATTTAGTTGTAACAATGTTAAAATCACATGTTAGTTCATATTCATGGTGTATATTGGTATATTAACATTGTTAGTATATTAGGTACAAAATTAGTGCATTTTGGAAGTGCACTTGTTTTTCACCTGGATTGACTGTGTTGTCTGTGGGACCATTACTGTAATCATCCCTAATACCATTCTCATCAACACAGCAACATTAGAGGGTGAATAATCACTGGAAAAATATCTCCAGAACATGAAAAAAAAAAAAAAAAAAAAAAAAAACAGGTTTATGAAATGTGGTTTCTTAATCTTGAGTTATCCAAATATCTTTTCAAACTTTAGTTATTGCTGCAGTACCGCTATCACCCTCTGCTGGTTTAGACTTATAACTAACTTATAACTAACAGAAAATGTTACAGTCTAAGGCTGATGATACACTGGGCAACTTTTTAAACAGTGTTGCTGGGCAACTTTAGTTAATGTTGCTCTCAACGGGCAACCAGGTGAGACACAGGCCCCACAACCGATCTAAAATATTCAGATGTTACTGATTCACAGTGGAAAAGTGCCCAAGCAACACTTAAAAAAAAGGGGCCTGGCAAAATTGCTGAAAAAGTTGCCCTGTGTTTCATCAGCCTAACCCTATCTTTTAAAGAAGAAACGCATGGAAATATTATTTAGTCTATTTGTGAATCTACCTTTGTTTAAGTCGTGATATGATGTTCCTTTTTTTTTTTTTGAGAACAATGCTGTGATATTTGCACAATTTAAACAAAATAATTAATTAAAGGATTACATGTGAAAATACCAACACCGTTGTTTTATTCATTATAATATTAATATTCTATTGCCTCCTGAAACCCTTGAAATTATTCACCAAAAATTAACTTTACATTACAAGATTCTACTTATTACTTTTAAAGCTTTTCATAACTCTACACCACCATATCTTTCTGACTTGCTCCATACTTACACCCGAAGCATAGTCTCAGATCTCCTTTATCTGTCTCTCTTGTTGTGCTTTGAGTGCTTAAAATGTATTATTATTATTATTATAATAAATATATTAATAACACATTTACAATACACTGTATAAAACATGTTGCAACGTGGTCTGATCTGATATTTATGAAAAACACAATTCAACCTTTCAGTTTAAATATGCATTAATTAAAGTATCTGAAGTGAAGTCACTTGTGGCCAGGATTGGTGACCAATACTTGGAATTTGTGCTCTGCATTTAACACATCCAATGTGCACAGCAGTGAGAAGTGAACAAGTCTCGGACCTGGGACTCGAACCCGCGACCCTTGGGTTACAAGTCCAACTCCCTATCCATTAGGCCACGATGCTCAAATATGCTCGGAACTCACAGTTTTTTCTGATGAATGTCTAATTAAAGCATTATATTTAACTAGACAGTTTCATTGCATCATAAAACATCTCTAATGAGGGCACTGTTATACTTTCTTTTTTTGTCGGTGTTAGTGATATGGATGTGGTTTGTGGTTGAAGAGCTGTAGGGATCTACTGAAACAAATGTCTAGAATTATGAATTTCTTCAGCAGCGTGGATTACAGAGAAGATCTGGGTAAAATTTTGCAAAAACATGGTCAAATTTTTTTTCACATTTTTGACATCTTTCATGACAATTAAGAAGAACATCTCATCAAATGCCTCTACAATAAAAATATAATTAAAATGGGGTGAAATATTGGAAGATTCACCCTCATTTGGGTTGATGGCTTTCTATTGTAAATTCTGTAAGTAGTAATTTGTTGCATGTTTTTGTTTCAGCGGAACCCAAGTTAAAGGGCCTACGGAGTGTGACAGTGGAGGATGGAAAAAAGACCTTACTGAAGTGTGAGATTGTGGCGGGAAACCCAGCGCCCAGCATTAAGTGGTACAAGAATGGAAAAGAACTTGCAGGCAAAAACAAACCCAAAAGCATAAAGCTTAAAAAAAAGAAACAGTAAGTTCCTATGGCAGAATAATATTTTTAAAAAATAAATAAATGTATTATATGTTATTCATGCTGAATCAGGGTTTTCCTTCATAAGAAAAAAACATGATTAGCTATTAGTTGTGCAGGATGAATGAAAGTCAAAAATGTTACTGTTGCATTTTCAGAAACAGTTATCTGCTATGTGTCACACTGCAGCCGGCGATCGCTCTTCAGCGGCAACAATGACTTGGAAGGCAGAGATTCTCAAAACAGAACATTTATTTTAACACACGAAGGAACTGAACAAACTTGCACTTGGACAAGCAACATTACTTCAACGACTCACAAAGATATGGGACATGGGGCATGGATTTATACACAGACTAATCACCATAGAATACGGGACACCTGGAGAGACACGGCTGGGGTTGAATGAACATTGATGATGAGGGCGGGGTTACAAACGATCAGCACACATGAGGGAAGGCATGAAAACAAAACAGAAAAGCACATGGAACAGATAAACATAGACAGGGAACGCCTATGGCGGTACATAGCCCCCTCCCCCGCCCACCCCCCTTAAGGCGTGGCTTCCAGACACACAATATCAGTCCACAAGGAGGGAGGTGAAACAACTGGAGGAGACACCTCCAGGGCGGATCGGAGGGGGGAGACTCCCACCTGGGCAGAGCAACTGGAGGGGATGCCCTCCAGGGCAGATGAGACGGTGGAAACACCGACCTGGGCGGAGCGAACGGAGACCCTCCAGGGTGGCGCAGATGATTGGGATGCCCTCCGGGGCAAATCAGTCAGAGACCGCATGGTCAGGGAAACCGCCCTCCAAGGTGGAGCCAGTGGTGGAGCAGCCCACCTGGGCTCACCAGACAGCGATAATTACCTCCTGGTCTGAACAGTCAGTGACACCGCCCTCCAGGGTGGAGCAGGCAGCAGAGAGCCCCATCTGGGTTTACCAGGCAGCAACGGCATCCTCCTGGGCCGAACTGGCAGTGACAGAGCCCTCCTGGGCCGAACAGGCAGTGATTGAGCCCTCCTGGGCCGTATAGGCAGTGATAGTGCCCTCCTGGGCCGAACAGGCAGTGATAGAGCCCTCCTGTGCCTAACAGGCAGTGATAAAGCCCTCTTGGGCCGAACAAGCAGTTCAACGGCCTCCATGGCCGGTAAGGTAAAGGTTCAATGGCCTCAGTGGTTGGCACAGAGTGGAGTAAATTCACCTGAGCTACCCCAATGGACTGACCCGGAGGGTGTGCAGCCACCAGCGGGGGCCCCAGAGAATCCGCAACCGAAGTCGACTTCTCTGGGGTTGGTGCAGCCACTGGCAGGTCCTCCGGGACATTAACGTCACCCAAGGGTTCAGGCGGCTGGGGCCATGGCAAATCAAAAACGTCACATGGCTCCAGTGGATCGGGCCACGGGACATCGAAATCGATGGGCTCTGGCGGTTCGGACCACGGTAACCCGGGGCTGGGACCCGACTGAAACGAACTAGACACCGTGAGACCTTCCCACGGTGTTTCAGACCATGACTCCGGTACCGACTGGGTGTCACAAGGCTCCTCGTACCATGATACGGGGTTAGGACACGTTAACATCGGCTTTGGTACCACGAGGACCGGCAACAGGTCTCCAGGCGGTGTCATCAGGGCAGGCAGAATGCTACACAGTTCCTCACACCATGGTATGGGGCTACGACCTCCAGGCTGTAATACCAAGACCAACAACTCATCACCCAGGTCCTCTGAACCTGATACGGGGCAAGAATTAGTTACACGCGGGAACTGCAGGAATTTCGTGCGATACTCGCGGCAGCGTAACGAGAACCAACAGTTAATTACCAGGGTCCTCGGAATGTGATTCAGTGCTGGGATTCATGATTTGCGGGTTGGAAACCACTCCGGGCCACGAAACTGAAATTAAACCCGGCTTTGATATAGGCGGAACAGGGTCCGCGAGAAGTAAGCCCAGCATATCGGCCCACAGATCTGGAGTGATACCCGCGTGATCCAGCAGCAACTTCTTCCGGGGTTCTGGTCCTGATGTGCCTCCATAATGAACCGATCTCGGAGGCGGACCCCACAGAATAGCGAGGCGAGGTCCGGGCAGCTGCGAATGCGGACCGAAGTCGGCGAAGATGTGTGCGTTCGCAGGGGTGAACGCCATCTTCACTGTGGTGAGTCGTTTCGGTCACGCTGCAGCCGCCGATCGCTCGGAACTGAACAAACATACACTTGGACAAGCAACATTACTTCAAAGATACAGGACACGGGGCATGGATTTATACACAGACTAATCAGCATAGAATACGGGACACCTGGATAGACACGGCTGGGGTTGAATGAACATTGATGACGAGGGCGGGGTTACAAACGATCAGGACACATGAGGGAAGGCATGAAGATAAAACAGAAGAGCACATGGAACAGATAAACATAGACAGGGAATGCCTACGGCGTTACACTATGTGTTTAGCATGTGATTGTCAAATTTCACCCTGTACAATCTAACTAGGCCTCTCTCAAGATACTCTACAAGATCAGAGTATTAATGCTATATCACACTTAAATTCTTATTTTAAATTTAGTTCTTCATGATGTAAGTCTTTTTAGAAGCAATATACTGTAAATAACCCTTTGACCTTATAACATTATGTAACTTTCTACAGGGGGAAAATATCTGAACTGTTGATCAGGAAATCCACAGAAGCAGATGCTGGTTTATACACCTGTGAGGCAGTCAACAACCTTGGAAAAACAAATACTACAGCAAGTCTAACCATCAGGAAAAGTAAGAATGCATCCTTTTTACAAGTATTAAAATCGATGTGCAAATCAGTGGCAAGGTTATAGGGACAGTTACACCACTCTACTCAGAATTATGGTGGTGGCACCCAATTCAAGCTTCCATAATATACTGGAAAAAAGCCCCATCATAATGCAAGATCATTCTAAGCGAACTTCTCTCTCATACTGCATATGTAGCTAAAAAGGTCTGATTCATGAGTTCAACCTCTCTTTCATACGATAACTAGCTTTGTGAAGTCAGTTTCATTCTGGTGATTCACTTTTTCCTGGACAGACTTTACTTAGCCTTAAAAAGCCTGATTCATTCTGGTAGATTGGATTATATAACTGGCTCAGTTATATAAATGAGGGAATATTCAGGTTTCGGTGCACTACCAGTCAAAAGTTTTTCAACAGTACGATTTTTTATGTTTTTTTTTTAAGAATTCTCTTCTGCTCATCAAGCCTGCATTTATTTGATCCAAAGTCCAGCAAACACAGTAACATTTTGAAATCTTACTTTTTAAAGTAAGAGTAACTGTTTTCATTTTTAATCTGTTTCAAAGTGTAATTTATTCCTGTGATTTAAGAGCTGAACTTTTAGCATTATTACTCCAGTTATCCAAATAATTGTAATATTCTGATTTGCTGCAAAAAAAACATTTATTATTACTGTTCATTATTATTATTATTATTATTATTATTATTATTATCATTAAAATTGAAAATAGCTAAGTAAAAATTTTTTCAGGTTTCTATAAATAGAAAGTTTAGAAGAACAGCATTTACAGTGCCCTCCACTAATATTGGCACCCTTGGTAAATCTGAACAAAGGTGGCTGTGAAAATAAATCTGCATTTTTTATCCTTTTGATCTTTCATTAAAAAAAATCACAAAATAAAGTAAAAAAATTTAAAATAAATGTTTTTCTCCAATACATGTTGAACACAATTATTGGCACGCAATTATTGCTACGTCTTTTTCCCAAGATAACAGCTCTGAGTTTGCTTCATTGTACACATGGAGTATCCCTGTGTTCACCAAACCCATGCTGAGTGATTGCTACTAAAAACATTTTTTTTTCTTTCATCTGATCATAGTCCAAATTGTAGTTCCAGTCCTGTCTGACAACTGAACATGCTGGAGATTGTTTTTGGATGAGTATATATAGTTCTGTGAATCAGGAAGCCAGGGCTGGATATTTTCATGTTAATCACCCTGGAGTGCTCAAAATTGTGAATATAATTGGGAAAATACTTCAGAGATATTTTACTCATTAAAAATTCTAAGGGTGCCAATAATTGTGGCCAACAAGTATTGGAGAAAAACATTTATTTCATTATGAGATTTTCTCCCCATTTCAATTGTTTTAATTCAATGATAGCATAGAATTGTTTTTATTTTTTGAAGGAAAGATCAACAGAATAAAACAAATCAGATTTAATTTCACAGCCACCTTTGCTCAGATTTACAAAGTATTTACAAGAAAGATTTACAAAAATATTAGTGGAGGGCATTGTATATTAAACATTTATTTTTTATTTTGTAACATTATACGTCATCATCATTGTTCAGTTTAACCCCCTGAGGTCGGCAAACGCACTCATGCGTTTTGAGGTGTCTTCTCCAGATGGCGCCAATAACAACTTAAAT
>JAUMHQ010000065.1:504014-524162 GCA_032361165.1 Enteromius paludinosus
CAAACATAGAAACAGCATCACGTCCAAAGAAATGTAATTAGATGTCATATTTCACTCGATTTCAAAACATTTTAGTCTGGAATTACAGTTCAAGAAAAACAAACAATAACGTCAAGCAGCTGCATTCATCATGCACTCGTGATGTTGTTTTTTACATCGGATTCTTTATATTACAGAACACAGTAAGCTAACAGCATACAGCCTGTCATGTTTAACATGCTTCACACACATTCAGACATTTTAGTCAGATATAGTTCGGCGAAAAACCAAAAGCACACAATAACATGCAAACTTATGCAAAACAAAAGCAGACAATAACATTACCACGCAAACTCATACAAAAACAAACAGTACTTACTCATGAGAGTGACTGGAACAGATCGCAAGCCGCATCTTGAGGTAAATCCATTTGTTATCTTCTTTGCTGAAGTCAGCGCTGTTTGTTTTGTTTACTCTGTCCTTCCGCGCTTGAGCACATGATCTGTTTTGGGTGTGTTCATGTCGCGCGCGTCTCAAATGGCGATTCGAATAACAAAGAGCAAATAGCTCGTGGGCGTGGTCACATTAAAATTAATGAGATCAGATTGAGGCCGAGTACGCCCAAAACTCCCTCCGGAAAACCACCACCAATCTCACTCCCTTCCAATGCGTTCTCGGTTTCCAGCCCCCACTCTTCCCCTGGTCTGGAGAGCCGTCGGATGTTCCATCAGTGGATTACTGGTTCCGGGAGAGTGAGAGAGTCTGGGACAATGCACACCATCATCTCCAACGGGCAGTGCGCAGACACAAAACCGCAGCAGACCGACGGCGATCTGAGGTTCCCCCATATCGAATTGGACAAAAGGTATGGTTGTCCACCCGGGACATTCGTCTGCACCTGCCCTGCAGGAAGCTGAGTCCCAGGTATGTTGGCCCCTTCAAGATGATCGAGCAGATCAATCCAGTCACTTTCCGTCTCCAACTTCCACCACAGTACCGTATTCACCCAGTTTTTCATGCATCCCTTCTAAAACCTTACCATGATCCTGTTCTCCCTGTCACAGAGCCTGGTGTGGAAGAAGAAACCCCTCCTCCTCCAGTGGATAATGAGGACGATACCATCTTCTCGATCAGAGACATCATCGATTCCCGGCGTCATGGTGGTCATCTGGAATATCTGGAATATATACTGGGAGGGGTACGGTCCGGAAGAAAGATCCTGGGTTCCACGTGACGATGTACTTGATCCCAACCACTTGAATTCTAGGCAGCACATCCAAACCGTCCCGCACCTCGTGGAAGAGGTAGACCACCACGGCGCCGGAGGCGCCCCGCCTCAGGAGGGGCCTCTGAAGGGGGCCCTGGAGGAGGGGGTAATGTCACAGACACACCAGGCTCCACCATCCAATCACAGCGCACCTGACTTCACTAAAGACATCATCATGCACAGTTCAAAAGCACACACAACACTGCAGTCATTGTCCGATCTCGTCTCTCTACGACGTGGATTCATTCTGGCAAGACCTTTTGACTATACAGATTGACTTACCTGAATACTTACCTGTTAACCTCTCTCCAAACTTCCTGCAGTCTCTTCATTCCTTCCAGGCTCCACGGAATCCAGCTCCAACGTGGTTGTGTGTGGTGCGTGCTCATCTCCTCACTCCAACTCAGCAACTCCAGCTATCTCCTCAACTCCAGCAATCTCCTCAGCTCCAGCGATTACTATAAACAAACAAAAGACTGATATCAGCAACCGTATCCTCATCAGCAATATCTTATATTCAGTATTGACTCACCTGGTTAACTCTGAAGAACTGTTGTTGAAATACTGCTCTGTAAATAAAGATCACTGTCAGACTTACCATCCGCAGTCTGTCCACTTCTTGACATATACACACAACTGGTTATTAGAGATGTAGTACCTGAATATCAAATCCTTTCTATTTGCCCTGATATGTTATATATATAAAAAATATTTGGACTTTATCTAAAAATGAGTATAAATTAGCACCAGCAAGCTTGTTAGCTAATCAGCATTAACGTTAGATAACAATATTTAGATCTACTCATTTTCAGTATATGGTTATGATTAAACATTCATATCTGTGTACTCGGCTCGTTGATCCAAACAATATAAAAAATTTACTTAGTTACTGTCCACCACTGAGTAATTATTAATGTGCAGTGTGTCCTCCAGACATGAGAAGTGTGCTGGTACTTTATTAAGTGATCAGACACACTTACTGGATTTTAGAAGATGTGAAAAAGTTCCACAAAGAGTCCTCTTCCTGTCTAAGCACATTGAAGATGCGAGCCAAGCATTATCTAGAGACCAGAAGATCACAGGTAGACTTTTTTTTATGTTGGACTAAAGAAATGGACAGACAGCACAACAGCTCAGCATCAAAATGAAAATTCTGTCATTAATTACTCACCCTCATGTTGTTGCAAGCAAAAATTTAATCGTACAACTGTACACTTGATAAATGAAAAACAAACCTTCATAGAAAAAAATTAAAGTGTACAGTTTAATATTTTTTTGCATCTTGAAATTAATAGTTCTGTATCGCTCTGTGTTGTTTATTTTTCAGTTAGGAAGATAACTGAGCCTTTAAATCTCCTTTGTACATTTAGATATGCTTATAAGGCATTTATAGCTATATTTATAAACTGCTTACTAATGACTATAAATGTTGGAACAATGCTTTATAAAGGGTGAACTGACTATTTACTAATGCCTAACTAATGATTCACAGCGTGTAGTTATTATAAAGTGTTACCAAATAACATAACTAACTCAACCCTTGTTCTCCCCTGACTTGCATCTTCCACCATTTTAGAGACTATCGCAATGCATACGCACGCTATAATGTATTTGACATTATCAGAATTGTTCACATCCAGAGGAAAGTATGCGCAAGAAAGTAATATGCAGTTGTTTACACCTAAAACCGAAACACAGAACACAAATTCAGTTTTAGATTTTAAGAAAAATTTACAAAATACCTTCAAGGAACATGATCTTTACTTAATATCGCATATAGAGATATTAAGGCATAAAACAAAAATCAATGATTTTGACCCATACAATGTGTTGTTGGCTATTGCTACAAATATACCTGTGCTACTTGTGAGTGCTTTTGTGCTCCAGGGTCACATATGTTCATCACAAGGTTTATCCACCTTTTTTCTGCTCCCCATGATGCTATGAGCTAATTATAGGCGTAACTTTCATTAACACTCCCTTAAAAATAATGGTGCTTCAGCGATGCCATAGAAGAACCTTTTTTGTTCCTTCATGAACCTTTAACATCTGAGGAACCTTTCTGTTTCACAAAAGAGTCTTTGTGGCAAAAGAAGGTAGTACCGATTTTAAAAAGGTAAGAAAGATGTGGTTCTTTAAAGAACTTTCGACTGAAGGGTTCTTTGTGGAATCAAAATGGTTTCCTCGATGGTGTCGCTATGAAGCACCTTTATTTTTAAGAGTGCACTGTAAGCAATCAGAAAAATCAACCTGTAGATCATGTCACCTTAATACAGCCCATATTCGGTCAAAATGACAGATAAGGATAATTTGTAGCACAATTTTATGATTTGAAATGATTTGTTGCAGTCTTTTTGAGTGGAACTTCTCAAAACCAGAAGTGCCTCCCATTATTTAAAATGCAGTAGGCTCATTAGGAAAAAGGTGCATAGAACAGGCCAGTCCACACAATATGTTTTGTTAAATTAATGAATTCAGCTATGAAGAATGACTGGAAATGTGTTGGAGATTGGGTCTGTATGTAAGATTTTTTCAACGATATTCAAAAAGTCCCAACTGCGAATGGCACATATATGTGTGAGAGAGTCTGTGTGGTGTTGTTGTGTAATGTTGTGTTGTGCTGTGTTCATCCTCTTTTTAACCCAGGTGCCTTCCCGGATACACAGGGAACCGCTGTCAAACCACAGACCCTGTGAGAGTCCACAAACGTATGTGCAAACATCCCCTTCGCCCCCAAACACTCACGCCATCACCGCTGTTTCCTGCTGCCTTGCCACCTCCACCATTCAAAAGACATTCTCTTCATCAAAGTTTAACTGTTGATTGGCTCTTGGAAGTGGAGACATTTGTGAGACGGTCAGCGGAAAACACCGGTGACCAGCATGTGTGCGGGGGACTTTTGGGTGTCAAACTCACTTCCTGTCTTCCTCTCTTTTCTCTCTGTGACTTCTGTCTTTCCCTCTCAGGTGCCCCAATGAGTTTACTGGTGATCGCTGCCAAAACTACGTAATGGCCAGCTTCTACAGTACGTCTTTTTCCTCTTCCTGTCTGTGCTTGGATTGGAGCATGCTCAGTCAGCGCTTCCTCCTGTTGCTTTGTTTTTGTGTTCTCAATGGACAGGTTATCAGACAGTTATCTAGTTATTTTGGGATTATGTTTTTGTTTTCCATTATGTCTCTATGCATGTTTAGTGTTTATTAATCTAGTTTTGTTCTGTTGGATGCTAGTTAGCTGACAATGGTTAGACATAGTTGATGTTCATCTGGACATAGTTATTAGTTATTAGGGCTTTCTCTGCTGTACATCCTCTTAGACTCAGACAAACTGACAAATCAAGCTCTGTCTGTAGACAAAATCACAGCAACTGGCTCACAATATGTTGTAACAGTGACTTTACTCTCAGATTATCAACATGTATTTGAGCTACACTTCAAAATAAAGTGTATGTTGTTTTGTTCCACAAAGAACAATTCAGTCAACGGTTCTTTAAAGAACTATCCCTTTCTTACCTGTTTATAATCTAAAGAAACTTCTTTCAACACAAAGAACCTTTTGAGACACAGAAAGGTTCTTCAGATGTAAAAGCTCCCTTATAGTACCACTTAGACAAAAAGGTTAATGTATGGCATTGTGAAGCAACTTTATTTTTAAGAGTGATAATTGTTCTGTACACAATAATGCAAAAATTGCACCTTTCTCTGAAAATGACCCTATTAAAGTGACCTCCCACAGTAAAAATCAAGATTGATGCACTAAAATCACATACTGTACTTCAATGTCTCTGAAGCAGATCTGAAGGACCCCTGCAGAAATCTATCTGAACACTATAAACAGACTTCAAATAAGGAGATATTATGGAGCAGACAGAACATCTCCATTGATTTATCTAAAGTGCTAAAAATAGCAAATTTGACTGGAGATCTGCAGAAACAATCTATTCTTAGCAATTAATAGTGTTTTCCTTTATAGCATGACCTTCATCAGTAGAGATGCTCTTGCTCACTGTCTGGAATGGGTTTTATCACTGATAAACGACATGCAGAAAAGATCAGAGCTATCAGTCAACAGCTAAATATTTTTGGAACTAGTTTTCAATGTACTGGGTAATCAATTTTGCTAGCATTATTTCTTTCAATTTTGACTGGCTCAGGTACCAGCAGCAGCAGGTTTTCTTCTGGACGCTACAGATAGTTTAGGTGACCGTGATGTGCATGTGTTTAACAGCATGTTTATCTAAAACATGTGCTGGCGTGATGACATGAAAAACCAAGTCTGACTTTGTCCATAGTAAAATGTGGAGGGTCGGTCTATATAATGATGTGAGCGCAGTGACATCTGCATGTGCATGTCCTTGTGTCATGATGACAATCAACCATACGAGTCTGTATATAGAGATGCACATCGCTATATACATGTGGCAAACCATACATGTACTGTATCTCTTAATGAATTCCAAAAGCATTAAATGATGCATATTCATGGTGGGTTTAGAGTCAAACAGTATCGGCTTGAATGATTCCTTTTCCTATGTCTTGTGTGTCTGTGTGATGTACATGCTGTACTCTACATGCTGAAATGATTTCTGAGGTTGTTTGAGGTGGTTTTGTGTGCAGTCAGTCAGATTTGACATCACCGCTCAACTGTTTTCTGTTTGTTTGTGTTTTGCTTTCTTTTCATCACCTTGTCTGCCTTGGCAGAACATCTTGGGATTGAATTTATGGGTATGAATCGTTCTTTCCTCCTAGTTTGCAGATTTGTAGGTCTAGAAGCTTGAGTCTGTTTCCCTCAACTTCAGCTGGTTTCCTTTTGCTTATGAAGGGATCAAACAGCCATAACCAGATGATTGGAGATTGACATCATTATTATTCTTTATTATATTAATGCACCGGACTTTAGATGGCTGCTCAGAGCCACTCTGCAGGTTTCTAGATTTTTAGGCAAGAAAGTGTATAGCCGCTTCAAAGCATGTGCAGGGGTGCATTAGCCCGCATGGTAGGAAGGATGTTTTTAATTATTCAAGACCTCTGATATATCCTATTCGAAGCAGATATGTAAGGCTTTCTCTCTCACCCACACACTCTCTCTCTCATCCACACACACACAGAGGCAGCTAAAATAATTCACACACAGTTAAACTATGCAGAAGAGAAGCCGTACTTCAGTAGTTATGCTGTGTTTAGATCCCTTCAGCTTTGCCCTGCTTTGCCCTCCATTTATGCATCCCTCTATCTTCAGCATGACATCGTATTTCTCACTTTCTTCCATGTTTTCTCTTATTTTTCTTCTTCTTCCTCCTCAGTGTTTTATCAGTGTATGTTTGTAGTGATTGCCATTGTGTTGTGTGCATCAGGAATATGCTATACTTAGATATTTAAGATCTAAATCAAATGGGTGGTAGTGTTTGCTCACAGGCCTTAATAATGTTTATGGTGACAGAAACCTACAGTATTCTTTGAAATAAAGAACATGTAAAGTTAAAATATTACAAATTTTATGTACTGATGACACTATATTGCACTCAGGAGTATGTAAAGTTTTTTGAATGATATATATTTTGTGACATATCTTACCAACAATAGGCATGTTCAAATTATAGTGGTGCTGCACAGACCGATCAATGTATGATTTCATCATAATCAGTCTTCTCAAAATTGAAAAAAAAAAAACAGTCAAATTCAAACAAATATTATAAATAATTATCTAAAATACAAGTTTAACAACAAATTATGTTGTTTATGAAATATAAGCTTGTCAAGATAAATAAACAACATCAATGGTCACATTGTGGTTATGAAGAAGCCATTTCTTAAAGTGATGCTTAAATGAGTTAAATGATGTACATTCTGAAAAAAACACTGCTTGACCAAACAACAGTTTGTTTGGAAGCTTAGGTTTTGGATGGCAATGTTCACACTCGAACTGCACTAACAGAGTTTGTTTTAATTGAGCCAATGACAATTGTAAAAACACACTTAAACTTCAAAACCTTGATTGGATGTGTTCAGTTAGGGTTGGAGCAAAATCCTGCAGCGAAGTGGCCCTCCACAAGCAGGATTGTACACCCCTTGACTATTGCAAGTTAAATATGAACGTCATCTAAACTAAAGCCAACTTATAAGAAATTTGCCATGACCATGTCAATTGTATAGTACGTCAACACAGGACAGAAAAATATGCTGTCAAACAATTTCACAGGGTTTTTCCAGACATTCAGATGTGTTACTGAACTGTGAGTTTACACCACTACCAATTCATGACTTTTTATTAAAGCCTTCAGCATCCATATCTACTGAACGTTCACAAAAATATAAATCAAAACAGACTAACAAACGAACAATATGACAAAAGAATACAACTTGCTGAAGGCTTCAATAAATTCAGTCCGTCAGTGTTGTGATTAAACCTAATAATTAAATGAGTTATATGCATGACTGAGCAATAAAGACATCCAAGGGGCCTCGGGCTCTGCAGAGTTTGCATTTCATGTAATTGTGATGACATGATGATTCTGAACTGACCTTGAATTAACACATCCCATTGTCTCCTCCCCTCTCAGCAAAACTACATCCTGAGATCAATAAACATCTGTGTGTCCTAGTAGCAGTAAACCCTAGCCTCTAATGAAATTATCCAGCATCACTTGAAACATACATGTGTGCAAGCTTCTGTTCTTACTTGGAAATCTGTTGACATATTTATTATAAAAAACAAAATTCCAAGTAAGAATGTGACAGATATGTGTGATGTGTGTGTTTTTCACCTGGAAGCTTCAAAAGCAGTCTGTCCTCTCTTCCAGAAGCTGAGGAGCTCTATCAGAAACGCGTTTTGACTATAACAGGCATCTGCATCGCTCTTCTAGTTGTTGGCATCATGTGTGTGGTGGCTTACTGCAAAACAAAGTAATTCACTTTTTGAAATGTCTTAGTTTGTACTAATGTTTCACACAAAAACTAAAAGTTTTTGATAGCCATTGAGCAGGATCTCCTGTAGTCTAAGAGCTGTTCATGTTTTTGCACATGTAGGAAACAGAGGAAAAAGCTGCATGATCGTTTGCGGCAGAGTTTACGAGAACGAAACGCTGCGGCCAAAGGCCCTCAGCACCCTCCACCTGAAAACCTGCAGCTGGTCAATGTAAGTAACAATCAATTAAATCTTCTACTTCAACTTGCACAATAATACTTCACAATAAATACAAAAAATATATATACATAATAACTGAAGAAGGTGCAGGCCAAATTATTTGCTCATTATCCCAACCCTTTATACATATGTATTTGACGAACTTTCCTTTTTTCCTGGATTTGATAATACAAGATAAACAAAACAGTGACATAAGACATTTCCCAAGATGTACATACATAATTACAAACATAATACAAAAATACACATTCAGGATACTATGTCAGTGGTTTAAATATTGGAATAACATATTAAGCACAAACTATTCATATTGAGTAATTTAGTTATGCTGTACATCAACTTGTTTTTAAACCTTCTTAACTTTGCACAGTGAAATACATCATTTTGATTTTAATAAAAAATTATTACATAGATTACCGCTTTGACATTTACACCTATTTTTGTATTAGTTCATGCACTTATTTTTTCAAACAAACATATGGCTCTTAATTTATACTGACATTCTCTGATTTCAAATAGCCTCTGAAAAGTTTTTTTTTATTATTAAATTATGTAAAAACAGGTAGTTGATGTTAAACAAAGTGTATAACATGCTATAAGAATAACCAATAACAATCTAATTTTGTCTAATTTTAGCATTACATGCCGAAAAATACCGCCCCTCCTCATGCACACGTGATGGAAAAAGAAGTGGAAACATCCCTCTCTACAAACGAGTTTACCTTATCAACACATCCATCCACTGCTGTCACTCATTCCTCCAGCCAGTGGTACAGTACAATACCAGCATACACATACGATAACTAGCTGGAAAAATCAAATGTCACTTAAACCTTGTCCTATTTATTTGTACAACACTTATATATTATAATATTATATATATATATATATATATACACACACATATATATATATTTCCCTGCAACAGAAGCATTAAAGTGTCATTCTTTTAAGATTAATGATTTTTTTTTTTCAGTTTATTTGATCAAAAATACAAAAAAAAAAAACCCAGTAACATTGTGAAATATTATCACAATTTAATATAAAGGTTTATTTTCAGGCGTCAGTGTCGTAATCCTTCAGAAATATTTCTGAATGCAGATTTATAATCAGTGTTGGAAACATCTCTACCTGAAACAACAACATTACCTGAAGGAGGGAATGCTACATCATTGACTGACATCATGGGATCACGCGTGGGAGACCAATCGACTCTGATCTTTGGAGAAAAAGCCAATGAGAATTGGCCAGTGGTTTTTGCATGCCTAGCCACTCAAACCACCATTAAGTTTCTGCTTCTGGGCCGATTGCAACCGACTCCCCAGCGCAGTCTGACCTTGTGGCAAGAGGGACGTAACGTCTCCCTTCCCTCCTTCAGGGAACAAGGGTTACATACATAAACGAGACGTTCCTTTTCAGTCGCCACTATGACGTTACATTTTTATGTTCCACGTAAAAGCGCAGTGCACGTATGGGACACAGCAGCTTGAGGATCGGGTCTGCCTCCTCCAAGGGCAGTGCTTGCAAGTTCACCAGTGGGAACTTTGGTTACATAACCAGGTCTAGGTGTCAGGATAACGTGAGAGTAGGCCGGACCAAATTCAAGGCACAAGACTTTCAGAGTGGAAGGAAACAGCCTCTGTTCCAATTTCTCCTGAAGGACGAAAAGCACCACACTGAGCGAGCATCTCTGAGGATCCTCTCGGCGAGAGGAGCACCAGTCAGTTAACAGACCCCACTTCAGGGCGTAGACCTGTCTCATAGAGGGGGCCCTCGTCTGAGTAATGGTATCAACCATGGCCTGGGGAAGGCCAGAGAGGTCTAACGAGTCCTGTCCAGAAGCCAAACGTGCAGGTTCCTAGAGATCGGGAAGCGGGTGCCATATTGTGCCCATCCCCTGAGAAAAAAGGGCCTTCCTCAGGGGAATCTTCCTGGTCCTCCATGATCTTATACAGAGTCTGTGCAAGGAGCCTTAGTGGGGGGAAGGCGTACTTGCGAAGATTGCCGGGCCAGCTGTGTGCCAGCCCAGAGCATATGTGCTGAGGGGGGCCTCGCTCAGGGAATAAAACAACTGGCAGTGGGAGGATTCTTGGGAGGTGAACAGATCCACCTGGGCCTCCCCGAATCGACTCCAAATATGCTGGATCATCCTGGGATGGAGTCTCCATTCTCTGGGTAAAGTAAGTTGTCGTGAAAGCACATTGGCTTCACGATTCAGGTCCCCTGGAACATGAATGGCTCGCCGTGATTTCAACCGTAAATGACTCCAGTGGAGGAGATGGTGGGCGAGTTGCGACAGGTGACAGGAACAAACACCACCCTTATGGTTGATGTACCACCATCACAATGTTGTCTGTCAGGACCAGCACATGACTGCCCTGCAACATCGGTCTAAACGGGCGCAGGGCAAGCAGTACGGCCAACAACTCGAGGCAATTGATATGCCACTGCAGTCAGGGTCCTGTCCAGTAGCCTGAGGCTGCTTACCTGTTGCACACCCCAGCTCATCAGAGAAGCATCCGTGGAGACTGCCATGTGCCTCAACACCTATCCTAAGGGCACCCCGGCCCGGAGGAACATAGGGTCTATCTAGGGGTTGAATAAACAGCGGCATTCCGTGGAAACGCCTATCCAAAGTGGGCCACTGCACCATGCCAATCTCAGGACCCAGCCGTGCAACCAATGCTGACGCAGTATCATATGTAACAGACCGAGCGGCATAACTGCAGCTGCCATATGCCCCAGGAACCTCTGAAAGAATTTCACAAGGACCGTTGTCCTGTGCTGGAAGGCCGCAAAGCAGTTCAGCAATGATCGTGACCGTTCGTCTGTGAGACAAGCTGTCTTGTTGACCAAGTCCAGCTCCATGCTGAGAAAAGAGAGGGGAGACAGGGGAGAGCTTGTTTTTTCCTGGTTGACCCGAAGCCCCTATATGCTGAGATGCCCAAGCACCATGGGTGCTAAAATTAGCCTGTTGTCGAGATGTCCCCCAAAGGCATGGGGAGACAGGGCCAGCCCAAAGGGGACCCTTGAAAGCAAACCAAAGAAATGGTCTGTGTCAAAGCAATATCGAGACGTGAAAGAACGCGTCCTTGAAGGGACCAATTCAGGACACACAAATCCAGGATTGGCCTTAACCCACCTTCTTGGGTACAAAGAAATAGGGAATGTAAAACCCTGAATTCATCTTGGCTGGAGGGACAGACTCAATCGCATCCTTCGCCAGCAGGACGGTGATCTCTGGCATCCATCTCCAAATGAACGGAGATGAAATGGATGCTTGTGAACCTTGGTGGGCGCCTGTCGAACTGAATCACATAGCCGAGTCGGATCAACCAGTGAGTTGGACTGAGGAGCGCTAGCCAAGGCCTTCGGTCTGTGAACGGAGCAGTCAACGATGTATCCACGGTGGGGCAGCCAGGAGGAGAGAGGTGGCTCGGTGGACAGCACACACCAGCTCTCCCCCTTCCCACGGTGGCGAAATGGCACCATTTACCTGAATGTGAGGAGGCAGGGCATCGCTTACAACCTGAACATGGCGATTAAGGCCAAGAGATTTGGAAAATTGCACTTTCAGTGAATGGGGACAGTGAGAGAGTGACAGTGAGTGAGCCTTTACGGCCTGCCAAACTGTAAGGGGTAGCGGACGAAGCTAGCCTTCTAATGAAAGAAAGCCGTGACCTGAACAAAGCCATAGACATGGCTCGCAATGAGGGCATGAACCATCCGCAAAAGCTGTCTCAGCTTGACTGAGGTCCAGACAAGTCAGACAATGATCATGGCCATTGTCAGAAATTAGGAAACTCCTGCATCCAGAAGCACATGGTCGAAAAGGGGAGAACCATGCACACAACTGTGCACGCAGTGCAGTCTCTCCACTGGAATGCAGGAACACTCCGACTGAGGGTCTTGAACAGCAGGTAATACTTTTTTTCTCCAACTTCGCGAGAGATTGCCTCAGAAGCAGAAAGCTAATGGTGGTTTGCACGCCGCCATATTATATACGCGTATGTACGGGAGAGTGGCTGGGCATGCAAAATCCACTGTCCATTTCTCATTTGCTTTTTCTCCAAAGATCAGAGTCGATTGATATCCCAGACAGGATCCCATGACGTCAGTCCATAAAATAAGTAAAAGGGAACAAGTATGCTGCTTAACTTTTTTTGGAACCTGTTATACTTTTTTTCAGGATTCTAAACATAAATATATATGATATAAACTGGTAAAAAGAACAGCATTTATTTGAAATAACAACATAAATCTTAACCATTACTTTTTATTAATTTAACACATCAATGCTGGGAAAAAAAAATTAATAAAACAAATTAAATGATGACAAGGGGACAAAAGTTTTATTTTTAAATGACAACTAATACTAGTGCTAAATAGCAATTATTTCCAATATTGATAATAAATCAGCATATTAGATTGCTTTATGAAGGATTGTGACCATAAAGTCTGGACTAATGATGCTAAAAAAATTCATCTTTGCATCACAGGGATGAGTTATGTAAACATTATTTTAAATTGCAATAATATTTTATTATATATTTAAGTACTACATCACCTACAGTATAATACTGAAGTAATATCCATGAGAAGTCTTTGTAACCATAGAACCACTGAAATGCCTTTGAAGAATTTGGTAAACATACGCATGAAACAAGAATTATTGTGAATGAACAGCACATGACTAGATGATGCGTGTAATGAGTGCTTTGGCTTCTCACAGCTGGAGTAATGGGAAAGCAAAAGGCGTGGTTTCTGACAGTCACGCAGTCCTAGTCCAGTCATCAGTGGAGAATTGCCGGCATGGTACGCCCGGTCACAGGGGGCGTCTTAATGCTACTGGTGGAGTCCATCAGCTCAACAATAATCTGAAGAGCTCCAGAGAAACCCAGGGCTCCTGCAGAGACTCCCCCTATAACGAGAGGTACAATTCACTGCACTCCTGCTAAATCTCATCTCTCCTCATAATTGTGAATACTGTCGAAAACATAATGAGTTCTGTTATGACAACTTTCTAAGGTTTACCATGATTGTGTATGTAACAGTGTTAACATCTAAAGCTTTGTTCTCAAACGCAACCATGCGACTGCTTCACTTTCGGAATCAAGTAATGAGAACAATGTAAACATCTTAATTGCATAAAGTTTTGCAAAAAAACAAATTCACAGAGGTCCTTTTTTATTAGTAGCCAACAGAATCACAATCAGGAGATTTATTGCCAAGTATGTTTGCACATACAAGTAATTTGTTTTGATGTCACAGCTTCCAGACAACAAGAACACAATGAAGAAAAAAATAGACTTAATATTTTATACTATTCAATTTTAAACAATTTATGTACAGATGTGCTATTGATAAAATAAACAAAAAACATTTAAAGTTGGCCCCCTGAGTCTTATCAGAACCTCGTTCATTTAGAATCTTACTTGACCACATTATGCTCACAGACAGAGCATGTGACAAAGTACAGTCCAAGGATGTCCACAAACACATCATTTGCTCTGTTTTTCTATAAACAGCAACACATTTGTGTCTCTACAAACATTATAACAAGGGTTGTGAGTTAAATTAGCTGTTTAATGCACAAAACATAGAGGGAAACGCACATAGTATGCCTTCAGTTTTAGGCGCTTGTAAGTACGGTACTGTATGTTTCAAAATAGCAGCTGTCGCTGCACTACTATATGATAAGTGGCTTTTCGCTTAGTGCAGTTTTGTGGCAACTTTTCCAACACTACTGTCTCTGTTCATTGTGTGCGCCCTCCAAAGGTTACACTTGTCAGCCACATATGTCAATGTCTATGTTTAAATCGACACCTTTTGTTTCAGTTGGAATTAAATCATTCTGATTGGTGGATCAGATCACTGAATAAACTGATCAGGATTATGTGCAAGTTTATTGGATATAATCAGATATCACTTTTGATCTTTTGACATGTGAAAACTGCAAAAATGTACAAAGTTTCCTGGTGCTTGCACACACTGTTCTCCTACCATTGCTTATTTTGCTTAAAGCTAAGTTTATATGTCCTTATGTTTGGGTTAGGAATTATCTACATTACCCCTTCCAATCTGATTTAAATTTAATTTGGATCAAACTCCGATCAAATCAGTTAAAGTGATTACATTTAGGATTTTTGGTCTAGTTGAGCCATAAATCCATTTACTAATAAATTACTTGGTTGCATTTAAATGTAGCTGTTATGGATGTCTTATTTGAGAAAAGCACAATAGTTTTTGAATTAATTTTTGCTTGTAAGTATGGTTGAACTGGATCATCAAAGGTCAGCAGCAAAGACATTGGTTAATAAAATGAGATTAGATACACTTGTGTAATTTAATTATTGCAGATTTGCATCATATACTGAGTTTATTTTAATTCATTTTGATGAATACTAAATCTGTTTTCACATTCACATTTAGTTTAGAGCTACACTGTATTCACACACTGCGCACAATGCCTCTGTATTTCTGATTTCTCCCAACATGGAGTCAGGAGGCTTGTCAGTCAGTAAATAACTGGCGTTACTTTTTTGAAAATTAATTAGTCTAAAGTTAAAAAGTAATGCGTTACTTTGCTAGTTACTTGAAAAAGTAATAATAGTCATAACTCGTGTTACTTGAAATGTGTTACCCCCAACACTGCTGTTAAATGCTTCTGTATTGTTAAAAGCGCTATATAAATAAAGATTACTTGACTTGACATACGAGACCCCAATGTTCCAGTTTAGGACACAGAATATGATGCACATTTATTTAATAACAATTTCCTAATTTGTTTTATGCATTTATGTTTTGTTTTTCGTTTTTAAGATTAACTTTTTTTTTCTAAGGCATTGTTAGATTTCAGTGTTTCCTGTCCATATCAATGCAAGGATTTGACTTTGAAAACAGAATTATAACTACATCTTATTATTTAAAGTTTGTGCTTTTAAATGACATTATTATAGCCTTAATTCAAGTGATGGAGGATTTTCAGAAGTCTGACAGCAGACTGTGTTGAGCATTACTGTAAGGTTAACCCTGCCTGCTGTAAATGTTAAAAAATGATTAACAGTTGAAAACATTTGTAATAAATTTAGCACAGTAATCATAATGTAATGTTACATTACTATACAATAAAGTAATTGAAATAGATACATAACTTATAACATTTTATTACGTTTAATCTGTAACCTTTCACGTTTCTAATAGATACAGTAAATTGAGCCTGTGTTTCTTCCACAAGGTATGTTTCGGCCATGACTACACCCAGCCGTCTGTCCCCTTTGGGCCTTCTCTCTCCAGTGACGCCCTCTTCACCTCCCTCCGAGATGTCAGCTCCTCTGTCCAGCATAGCTACCTCCATTCCCTCCATGGCAGCAAGTCCCTCTGGGGAAGAGGAGCGCCCCCTGCTGTTCCGGACCCCGCCGTTCTTGCATGACAAATCCAGTTTGAATCAGTCAGGCCATAATCTCCGCAACTCGGCTCACTACAATCACGGTCTGGAGCTGCCCAGTCCTACTGCCAGCCCTCTGCATACTGTGGAACAGGAGGAGAGTTCACAGCAGTACCAAAGCACAGCTGAAGCGTCTGCCTCAAACAGCTCAAGAACTCAGCCGAGTGTCCCGAAGGTGCTGGAGCCAGTCAGCGGCAGTAACTCAGAGAGCAGCAGCTCTGAGAGCGAGACTGAGGATGAGCGGGTGGGAGAGGACACGCCGTTTCTGGGCTTACAGGGCCCTCTGGCTGCTGGATCAGTTGTTCTGGATGGGCTGGAGGGCAGCAGAACTAACCCCGTGCTACACCTCTCGCCGCAACATGACCTGCAAAGCAGACTGACGGCTGTCATGGCCAACCAAGATCCTATAGCTGTGTGAAATGCATTGAAGAAGAAAAAATCACCACTAAACCTTTATTTTCTATAATTAAGTATTGCAAAAAGAAAAACTTCAACTTTTATTTTAGTGATGTAGTGAAACAAAGACTTTTATATATGTGTACGACGTGTTTGTGTCATAGAAAAAAGTGCCATTCACATGTAGCTGAGGTCACAGTATTTCAATGGCAGAACAGAAAAAAATATAATCTATGGTGCCTTTTCATTTAAATTTGAAGAAAAAAGGACTGCATCATGACACTGGGCCATATATTCATGACTTTAAGGCAACAAAATAAATTGTTTGTGTGACCGTAAAAAAAATTCCACCAGCACTCCATGTCGGAATTCTTGCAGTCGGTTTAAATTGTAAAAAAGCATCACGCCCTCTTAAAAATAAAGGTTCTTTATTGGCATAGCTGGTTCTATAAAGTAGAACCATGGACCCTTTCAAATGCAGAAAAGATTAGTGGTCTTCAAAACGGTTCTAATAGGAGCTGTTAACTGAAAGGTTCTTTGGGGAACCAAATATGTTCTTTCTGAGGCATCACTACAAAAACACACTTTTGGGACCTTTATTTTTAAGAGTGTGGTCTCGTAACCTGGTGGCTTTCATGTGACCTGCTCTCTATTATTTAACATACCTGATTCATGAAGTGAACTCTGTCAGTTAAGAGAGACACACAAAGCGAGTGGCACCGGGTCATCAGAACAAACCGTACTGTGGCAAGAATGTTTTTTTATTACATTAATAATTATTTATGCATTTTGATTTAAAATATGAAGTGTGGCTGCTGCAAACCAGAAACAAGAAAATGTTAAAGCTATAGAAATTAGGAGTAAATGCTAAAAAAATACTTACAGGAATCAAATCATGTACAATCAGCTATTAAACAAACATAATCACTTTATTCTGTTTTATATTATTGTTGTCCTGTATAGCAATCATTACTTCTATGAGACAGTTGTTAGATTGATTGTTTTTCTTTCATATTACAGCAGAATGACTGAATATATGGCTCACTTTGTCAGTCGTGCTCACTGGCTTCTCAAGCAATGCATTGTGGGAAAATTACAGCACCACTTTTATCATACTGACATCTTTTTATTTCTTATTAGTTATTGTCCAAAACATTTTTTTTAACATGTGTTCTATCCATGTAGAATGTTACATTATATTCAAAATGTTCCTTTGTGTCATGTTATTTTTCATCATGTTTATGTGTATATGTGTGATCATTTAAAGAACCAATCACATGTTGTACAGTATTTTGCTATGTTTGCATCACCAGATTACTACAGTAACTTATGTATCCACAAAGTTTTACTAAAATTAGCCTCTAATAGCCTATTCAGCTTGCTAAACAGAAGGAACTGGTTACACAAACAAAACTTTTAACCTAGAGCTTAATATAAAGCTCACAGCTCTAGTGTGTAAAGGCCTTTTCCCCTACATATTCATTTAAATGAAATGTGGCCCATTTTAGTGTATTTATTTTCTTATTTATTTGTTATTTATTTATTTATTATCTGGGCCTTATGGAATCTAGCATCTATAAATATATATTTTATAAGCAAAGATAAAAGGAGATATTTGCAGTCTTTGGGTACATCAACAAACCTTATTTCAGTGTTTTGGTTTTTTTTCTTTCTCATCACGTAATATATGTGTGTTGTTTTGCCGTTTAGGCCTAGACTCTGTTATTCAAACTCTCATTCAAAAACAATAAATGTTCACCATGACAAATATCCATGAACCTGATTATACAATTACAATGAAAAGAGTTAGTTTTGTTGGTTTTAATACAAGTTTATATAATGATTTTAAGTTGTTTGATTTTGGATATTATACAGTGTGTGGACAAATGGCTGACATCACCTGCTCCATTGTGAAACTTAGTTTTGTTTTCAGAAACAGGTTATCGTTTACTGTTTGGATGAAATGTTTTATTACGTTTTGAGGAAATATTTAAACCAAGGTATTGTTTGAAATTGCCAGTGAAGATAGAGGCTCACCAGAAATTCTCCCCAAAAAATCTGATAAAAATCTGAAAAATCTAAAAAGCTGCATGAGCACAGGAGGACAATCACAGGCATGCCTTGCACAACACATGCAAACGAGCATGGGCAAAGATGTCAATCAAGACATGACCACTCTCTAACTGAGAACAAAATGTTCATTTTCATCTGCTCTTTTGTGAACAGCTCTATAAAATGTCTGGGCAATATGTATAATAGCTTTATATTGTGTTGGATCTCTTTATTTTTGCAATGTCTTATTCTCTAAGCTGTTTAAATAAGTTATTATCGGGGTTGATGGCACACTCACAGACAGTGTTTGTATTTTTGTGAATGTATCTGGTAGCTTCTTTCATTTGTGCCCTCTGGCTGCCAATAGACCAGTGTGGCATATCAACTAGAGCAGGTATGAGTATTACTGGTGAAAATTATTAGGATTTAATTCTGATCTTATTAGCGCATCAAAAGTTAAAATGTTGATGGTTTACTATTTCGAATTTTCACCGAATTTGAGTTAATTAATGCTGGTCAAAAGTTATTCTGTTATAGCAAACTCATCGTTATAATCCAACAGGAGGAAGTACTTATATTCAAAATGCTTAGCAATGTTGAATCTTGGTATGAACCCTTGGTCCTTAGCACCCAAACTCTTGAACAATTTACTTAATACTGTTCGGGAGTCAGGCACACTCTGTCAGTTTAAATTTCGATTATAGACACATCTCTTTACTCTGGCTTACACTTAACACACTAATACACATTGATTAATCAAATCCGTTAAAGGATTGTTATGCTACGTTAATTAGATCAGCCGGAACAGGGAACATTCCCTTTAACACATGATGTACTCGTTACATCGTAAAAGGAATGGCATCTACGCTAATATTAGTCTGTCTCTCTCTTATTCTGTCCCTCAGTCGGAATCCAGATCAGATGGTGTGCCAGCACAAAGAGATGTTCTTCATCGGAGACAAGAACACCTAGATGAGCTCTGTGGACAGATCACCAGAACCAAATGCACACAAACACACACACACACACACACACACACACACACACACACACACTATAAGTCCTTTGCACAAAGTTTAAGTTACTTAAAAATAAACTGGAAAGTATTGATTGGAAGTAGTGAGTATAGATTGATTGATTGATTCCTACACAAGAGTGTTTGTCAGCACGACCCCACCCACCTTTTCCTTAAAAGAAAATGTTTCCTGTCGTCTCAGTGGAATAAAATTATGTGACTTTTCATCATTCATCATCATCTATCTATATTTACAAAATTTACAAATACCCCAATTGAAAATTAATGTGAAATGCAAAAAAAAAAATGTTTTTTTTTTTCATTTGTCAAAAAAGAAAATCACTAAACCTAGCATAAATCTGAACATTTCCACACCGAACAGAAGGTCTAGTACTAGGGTACAAATGGAATGTAGAAAAAACATGCTCACTCACACACACAGGGCTGGACTGGCAGTACAAATCTGCCCTGGCCTTTTATGGTCCAGCCGGCCCACCACCTCATATAGGCCTACCATATGCAGGTCTGGAAAAAATTAAGAGATCACTGCAGAAAAATCAGTTTCTTTTGGGTTTTATTCTTACAACTGTTAATCTCACCAATACAAAACAATTCAAGTTTGGTTTTTTTGTGAACTGCCGTCTTTGGAGCAACTTGATGCTCACTGAATCCTTGTGCCAGTAAAGGTAGGATTGAGCCCTTTGTTTCTTGGCCAGTTTAGTGTTTATTTTTAAATTTCTAATTACGTTTGAAAGACTTCTAGCATTTTACCATGCAACTGGTCACACTGCAAGAGGATAGTGTTGATTACAGCAGTGCTTTTTATACATTTCCCATTAAATACAATTGGAT
>JAUMHQ010000065.1:531451-542975 GCA_032361165.1 Enteromius paludinosus
GAAAAAACAAGTCTTGTGCATGACAGGGAATAATATTTAGAGATGTTTACAGTTGGTTTGATAGCTTTATCTCAAACTGTCTAAGATTTTAATGAATTTAAGTGGGTTCAGTATATAACGCATCTCAAAAATACAGTTTAAATACTGTATATAAAAACAATAAAGTGATATTCTGAATAAACAAGACTTGCGCATGACAGGGAATAATATTTATAGACGTTCACAGATGGTTTGATACCTTTATCTCAAACGGTGTCAGAGTTTAATGAATTATAGTGGGTATATCAACTGAAATTATAGTGGGTATATCAACTAATTATAGTGGGTATATATAACGTATATCAAATATACAATTTTAGGACTGTATTTAAAAACAATAAAGTAATATTCCAAAAAAACAAGTCTCGTGCATGGCAGGGAATAATATTTAGAGATGTTTACAGTGTGTTTGATACCTTTATCTCAAATGGTGTCAGAGTTTAATGAATTTAAGTGGGTTCAGTATATAGCGTATATTTTAGCACTGTATATAAAAACAATAAAGTAATATTCCAAAAAAACAAGTCTTTTGCATGACAGGGAATAATATTTAGAGATGTTTACAGTTGGTTTGATACCTTTACCTCAAACGGTGTCAGAGGATTTCTATTATTTCATACATTAAAAGTTGTAAAAAGTCTACCTTGCCTAATTTGGGCTAAAAACATGCGCAAAGAGTTTAATTGGTTTGAAACCGAATGTCTGACGAATGTCAAACATCAAACTAACTTTACCGCAGTACACGACCGAACTTATTTAATCTACGATTTAATACTGCCAAGCACACACTCATGAAATGTAAATTAAAGGATTGGACACTCCTGCTACAGGGTGCAGCAACGAGACCTAAAACCTGGAAATTAGCATTTTAGCACTTCTGGTGAGCACTTCTAATTTCAGTTTTTGGTTGAATGTCAGAAATATGGTCTATGGTCTACGTTTTATTCTATGACATACAGTAAATTACATCAGTAATACTCAGGATTTGTTTAAAGCTTTTATGTCTTGAAAAAGGCAGTTGCTAACAAATATAGAATTTATTTTTATTCTGCGAGAATGCTATTTTCCATTTGCCCACTTTGCTTGCTATACATGAACTTGCGTGAGGGTGCGTCTTTGTAATAACAGTGGTTAAACAGGCCTGTTTCTCTCACAACCACTTATGGTCAGTAGCATGCACTTAGAGCATCTGTGCTGGAGGGTCAGACTGCTGAACAAAGTAGTGAGGTTTAGAGTGTCCACAGAGGAAGGAGAGCTTTAAATGTCTAATTTTGGGAATTGTTGGTTAGAAGGAGTGTTAATTAGAGACATTAGTGTTGTACTATTGTTTCCTCTTTCGGTGACAGACATCTTTTGGTCTCTTTTTTATGCCTTCTCAAGACTGCTTTCTACAGCCAGGAAAACCTATTTTATGATACTGCTTTTATGGATGTCTCTGCTCTTTTATGACTTATGCTCTTATTATTTGATCATAGTTGCATCTTTCCTTAGAGTTGTTGGGCTCTAGTGTCACCTATAATACTATTAACCACAACATTTTCTTGGATAATTTAGAAAATTACATAGACATTGTGGAATTGCATTGGCCATTCTTATGATCAGCTTCCCATTATCAGCTTGTTGCAGCATGTTAAGAGATGTCATGTTATTTACAAGTTTGGTATAGAGTACTACAAAGCTCAGTTCTAAGACCAGTTTTCTTCATGGTATCGTCCAGTGGTAGCATGTACAGGGTGAAAAGCAATAAAGCCAGATTCAATTCTTATGCTAATAACACTCTCTATTTCTGTGAAGCCAGACAAAACGTACCATAGGTATACAGTTAAATAATGGTTACCAAAAAATTTTAAAATGCTTACATGGTCTAAAATTTTTGGTAATCTGTGCATCAGTTAAACATTCCCTCAAGCTGGATATCTACTCATCAGAACCGCATAACTGAATTACATGTAAAAACTCGCCAACAGTTAAAACTTGTAGTACAAGAATGATGATTTCTGGAATGAACAAAGAAAAGTATGGGATGAATCATATTTTCTGCGTTGTTTAACATTGAAGATATAACAAGTACCCACTTGTACTTAAAAATGTTTGCAATTCCAGTAGCCTTTGGGTATCTAGAATATTACACTAGTAGTATCAGAATAAAGTAGATCATGATGATTGTACTTACTACTGTTTAAGTCTTAACACATTAGTTAAACATTTGAATTCATAATTTTACTCCATTTTGTGTCAGATCTTCCTGTATGAAAATACTGTAATGGATTAACAGAACGTTGTTTTCAACCAAAGAATAACATGTAACATAGACACAGTACTTAAGTTTCATAAGTACAGTACTTGCTATAACTATACAACTTTCTATAATTTATTACATTTATGGTAGATACTGGCTAAAACTCTGTATAATTCTTTGTAAGATTTACTTTGTAGTAACATAAACATGGAGATGTAAAAATACATAAAGTTCAAGCAGCTGAAAGAAAAATAGAATTATCAACATTGTTTGATTGTATCTATATATCTAAATAGAAAAACAAAATACAGAAAGCATGGCTCATATCTGTACATAGATTGCATTGTTTGTGTCTCCATCTAGTGTTAAGATGTCTGCTGAGTCCTGGACACTGCCATATTCACATTTGAATGCAAAGAAACTGCCTATGAAACAAATTAAAATTTAAATAATGTTTAAAAAAATTGTTTAATGCTTGCATCTACTGGGTATTCTGTAATTTTGTCAAAGTCAAAGTTTCCCAGGGGAAAAAAACAGCTTTTATGTTTTTAATTAGAGATAGTTATACAACAATTTGTGTGGTGATTGCCTCTTATGAATTGGTAATAAAAAATAGAAAATTTTACTTTATTAATAATTCATAATTTAACATAAATGGCAAAAAAAAATAATAATAAAGTGCCCAAAGTGCATTTCAGTGTTCAAAGTGAGAAATGTGAAAGGTGTTTTAAAAAACCCTATTGTAGACCTTTTGGGTCTTTAAAATGCTTTAAAATAAATTCCATGTATCCATATCTGCTAAAATAAGTCAGTATTACCCAATATACAGTTGTTGTTGTTTTATATTAACAAATCGTCTCCTTAAAATTATAAGGCTCTATCTGTAATTTTTTTCTCAAAATTGTTATTCACATATTCTTATTCTGTGACAACTTTCTTACATTATGTGATGTTTTTTGTAAATTGTGTTCATTTTAGGACTGATGTATGAAAGAGATTTGTTTCCCATATCCTATACCAATATATAGAATAACTTTAGAGCTCAGTTTTTCAAAATTGTTTAGAATGCAGATAAAACCTAATAATTTCAAAGTGACAAAATGTTAACAAAAATTTAAAAGTACAGTAACAATCAATATTAATAATCCATTACCTAACACTTAACTAATGTGAGTGTTACCAGTCTTTTGCATAGGATAATAAGGCTAGATATAAGGTTACTATATACTACAAAAACAAATGACAAAATGCATTTCCTGAGTATTGCACTGTTTAAAAGAAAATGTCACATCCACATAAAGATTATGCATATTAAAAATAATGCAATGTATGACATACTTTCCATACAACATGAAAATAGCCCTATGAATTACACATCACTTTTTCCTGTTGAATGCAGCCCACAGGTTTACCATCCACATGAACATAATAACTTCAGTTATCAGTTTCCTTTAGTCAGTAAACACTTCTCTCCAGAACTGTGTGACCGTAAAGTTTTTGTTCCTGCGAATCAGCAGCCCCAGCGCTTGGGCTTCTCGTCTGGACTGCTCATAACTGGCTTTCCATATCTGACGAAGAGACGAGCTGCTTCTCACTGCAAACTCAAACAGTTTTGGAGGCGGGCATGTGAGATGGCTTTCCTCAGCTCGCCAGACTTTAGACGGCAGTTTCTGTCACAGACCGAACAAAGGAGAAGTAGTAAACAATATTGTTAACACTTTACATTGCGGATACTATTTGTTAAATAGTTGCTTAAAAGTATGCATATTACTAGGATACTAGCTGTGTAGTATTACTTATAAACAGTGTTGGAAAGTAAATTGCTACATGTAATGGAATTACGTAATTTAATTTAATAAAAAAATATATATATATAATAATTGTAATCAGTTAGCTGAGAAAAAAAAAAGCGTAATTAAATCACAGTTCCTCATAAAAAAAGATTAATAAAGGGGGTTGCATATAAATAGTTTTTATACATACAGATTTTATTTGTTTTTAAATTAAAATGACTGCTCTAAAATAGGAGACACCAATGTTTCAGGAGTTAATTCATGCTTATTCTGTTTTATTTCCTATTTGGGTTTATGTATATGCTTTATTTTTGAATGATAAACTTTTTTAAAGGCATTGTTAGATGCTGTCATAATTGTGCAAAGATTTGAATTTTGAAAACAGCATCAACCAAATATTTAACCTTTGAATGATCTCTCTATAAGTCTGATTTTGTGGTGGCTGTGCTTTAAAATTAAATTTAATTAATATAATTAATTATAATCTTAATTCAAAAAATGCAGGATTTTGTGTAAGTCTGACCATAATCAGTGTTGAGTTCTACTGTAAGGTTACTGTAAACAGAGAATGGGAAGTCCTCAGAGAATAGTGACATTTTCTCAAAATTATTATTTTATTACCTTTTCTTGTCGGTGGATATTCTCCCAGACTCTATTGCACACCATGCACTCAAAAGCATCAATGAAGTTATCCTGACCAATATCTTGAACACCCCACTGACGCTCCTTCAGCTTGGTCACCAGATTCACATTAGTTATTTCCCGCTTCTGCTTCCACTTTAGATATTTCAGATACTCCAAATCATTGTTGTCCAACCTCTTTAAATACTGAGCAAGCTTCTCTGGTGGCTCATCAGGATTGACCACAACAGCGCTCATGTTATCTGGCAACCACATGCGTACGTTAGGAGCTCCATAGTACACCGGCACAACGCCTAATTTGAGCGGCCTCCATAGTTTCTCAGTGATATAGTCATCACAGACTGCATTCTCAAAGGCCAGGATGAACTTGTACTGGGCTAGGATCTGGTAGAAATCGTTATCGTCCATCGCAGTTGAGTCTCTCAAATGAGGCGGCAGGTCTTTATTATGAAGACATTGTCCGTATGAGTCCACTTGAATGTGCTTCATCAGCTCTTGAATGTAAACATCTCTGTCAGACGGTGGGTCGCAGTCTGACTGCACGTATGCCACAGGTGCCAATGTGCTCCTCAGCTGGTTTTTGTAGGACAGGGGCAGCAGGTGTGTTTGTGCAGTAAGGCCCCCGAGGCCCTCCAGGTGCTGCGTAGTGAGGGACAGGTGAGAGTGCCGGCTGAAGGTTGCCGTGTGGTTGAACAAGGCAATAATCGGTGCATGAAAGAGCTTGTAGTTATTCTTGGGTGACTCCTCATGAAGCAACGCCCACTGGTGCTGCTTGTGACGTGGAAGAGGAAGACTTTCAATGCTGAAATCAGTACCTAGCAAAAATGGTTAATTCACCCAAAAATTAAAATTCTGCCATTAATTACTCACTCTCATGTCGTTCCAAACCTGTAAGACCTTTGTTCATCTACTAAACACAAATTAAGATATATTTTGTATTTGTGAGCTCTCTGCCACTCCATAGCATGCAATTGCATTACATGTCCAGAGACGTAGCAAGGACATTGGATAAATAATCCTTCTGACATCAGGGGTTTAATCGTAATTTTCCAAAGCTATGGAGAATCCATTTTTTTGCGCAAACAAAACTAAGTAATCAGTGCTGTTTACGTTCAGGATAAAGCGCAGGCATTCTGAACGTAAACAACGCTGAATACATTGATTATGTTCAGTGAAAGACGGTAACTCAGTGAGAAAAATTGTTGAATAAATTATGTTATTATTGTTTTCTTTGCACACAATAAGTATTTTCAGAGCTTTGTAAAATTAAGTAGAACCCCTGATGACACATGCCCCCAGTTTCATAGACAAGGCTTAAGCTAGTCCCAGACTAAATTGCAATGTTTGAGCTGTCTCAGATGAAAATATCTTGCTCTGACATATCTTAAAACATGTCAGTGTCATTGTTCTGTGTTAAGATGCACACCTGTAATATTTTTTATAAGACATTTTTGTAAAAGTTTAAATATCTTAATTTAAATGATGCCTAGTCCTAGCTTAAGCTAAGCCCCTTTTGTGAAACCGGGCCATGGACTATTTTACCGATGATAAATGAAAGCTATGTTTCTGAATCTGGGAAAACTGATAGAGGAGGGCCAGAGAGCTCTCAGATTTTATAAAAAATATCTTAATTTGTGTTCTGAATAAGGTCTAACGGATTTGGAACAACATAAAGGCTGAGTAATTTTGACAGAAAACTTCATTTTTGGGGTGAACCATTCCTTTAAAGGAAGTGTGTTCATCAGTACAATCAAAACATACTTTTTTTTTTTTTTTTGTATCATACTGAAAAAGTCATTCTGTACACAATGCTGGATAGTAACTGATTACATGTGTTCTAATTACAGAATCAGATTTAAAAAATGTATTCCATCTTAAAGTAACTATAAGCAGAATACAGTTACTTTTTATATATTATATTTTTACATATTATTAGCAGAAAAGCAAAGAATTAGTCATCCTTTTTTTTTTTTTTATTAGTCAAATGATATAATTAGACAGAAAACACAGCATTTGACTACTGGATCAAGACAATTTGTCAGTTCTAGATTTTGAAATATATGTTCATTCATGGATAGCAGAAAATATTCTGAAGTCAAATATAGGTGAAAATCATCAAAAACGCTGGCAGTCGCTGACAACTTTTTAAAAAATGCTTAAAGAGCTAATATGAATGTGATTATAAAATGAATGTGTGTATGGAACAGTTGGACTCACCATAAAAAAGAAAAGCTTTTGTGAGTGGATGGGAATGATAAGACTTGTTAACAGTGAAGAAACATCTGTTAGGACCGCACTCTCCAAGACGTCCCAGTTCTCCGGTCAGAGGAGACCACCACACAATGACAGGGTCCTGGAACTCTGGGCCACGAGGAATCGCCTTTACCCTGGCACCCTCAGCGGCCTGTATCTGTGTTAAATGCTGTCTGGGTGTCTTCTGCTCAAACTGTCCAAGCTGTTCAATAACCTGCAAAGACAGATAAGCCTGTGAATATATGACCACTGATAGTGCAGACATGAAGGATGGATTTACTGAGGAAGGTTTGGCCAAGACAAACTTATGTGACTCTGGACCAAATATATATATATATATATATATATATATATATATATAGCCAAGTTAGCCAACAATACATTGTATGGGGGGAAAATATAGATTTTTTTATGCCACAAATAATTAGGATATTAAGTAAAGTTATTTTGTTAATAATTTGTGTTTTTCTGCACCCTTTTCTAATAGTTGTACCGGCCAAATATTGTCCTATCCAACAAACCATACATCACTGGAAAGTTTATTTATTCATGATGTATAATCCCATTTTTGTTTTTAAAAACTGACACTCCTGACTGGATTTGTGATTCAGGTTCACATAAGAGTCAGCTTTTCATCGAAAAATATATTCAAAAATGTTTTATTTGTTAGAGAAGTGGGGAAAAACAATGCAATGCATCTATTTTATGAATCATTAATAAAGTGCTATTTCATGTCAGGTTGCAGGGATGGAAAAAAGGAGATTTTAGTAAAGGGAGATACCAAAGATGAAGAAAGGACAGAGATTTATCCAAATGTTAGTGAGACTGATCAGATCCCAAACGACAGCAGCGGACACACAGCGTGATATCTGCAAACAAGAACAACTTTAAAACAAGCATATTCCACACTTATGGTTCATTTGCGCGATATATAGCCGACCATGCGTTGTTCATGGACGTTTTAAAATCGCACTCTGTGGCAGTTTCTCACACCAGAGTAAGCTGTCTACCTAGACAGCATTCTTTAGCTCTAAACATGCTACTGTACTGGAGTGTGTCCACGACGCTCAAACGTGATGTTTAGGTATGCAGGGACACATAGGACATATTTTATTATCTACTCAACAGAATACAAATAAAACATTTAATGTTTAGGTAAGCAAATCTTTGCTATATGAGGTTAACTTTAAAGGTAGAGTTCATATTTTACCTGGAATGCCATGATTAAAAACACTAACGCAAAGGCGCAGAAACAAAAAGCACAAAGTTTTTTCGCAGAGACCGGCCACATGGCAAACCCTCTCTCTGTGAGCGTACCATAAAAAAACAATAACGCTCCCAAACTATTTATCTTGATGGTATGTTTTTTCGAATATCTGCGATTTGTGATGCATGGTTTATTCCTTTAAATATATTGATCTTTCGGGGCAGTCCGAAAAGTGTTTTTCCGTAGTTTTAACGTCACTTCCGTTACGAATCCCTTAACGCCACAGACTAGAGGGAAGTTAGGATTTTTGCAAGTGGATTTTTACCACGTAAACGCACAGTCATTAAAGATTTTTTTCCTGTTTGCAATGCAAAAAATATATATTTTACTAACCTATATTTTACGGTAATATCTATATAATAGAATCATTGTATCAGTGTATAATGTATGTAAAGTAATAAACTTAATATAATGAATGTAATTTTCATAAAATTAACCTCATGTAAGTAAAAGTAACCCCAAAAGGCTAGGACATAATCAGCACATATTACTCTAAATATGAAGCTCCACCACCACAGTACCTATACTTCACTACTACAACTTGTATAAATTATTTTTAGATATGTGTCTTATTAATAATTATATAAATTATTCATATATTTAATAGTTATTAATTTACATTTGACACTTTACATTCTGTACATTGTGTAAAAAAACAATAATAGTAGGCTAACATGCCACTCAGGGTCTTCGGGGCCAATTCTGGGAGGCCCATTGTGCACTGTGTATAATTTGACCTTTACACATCAAAATAATTATATTTATATTATATGGCTGTAATTTCAGATCTGAACATACAAAATCATTAATTGAGTTACATTTTGTGTTGTCTGTAAACTTGATATGTGTCCGTAAAAACAACATTAAGTTAATTTCAATATGAATTGGATGTCAAAAGAAAGGGAAACTGTCAATAAAATGCACACTGCTTGTGTTTTGTGATGTATAGAGAAGACGTCTGCTTTAATAGAAGTTCACCAGAGAAAACAGTGAGTCATACCTGTTTGCTGCCATGGCAACAACAAAAATACTTTGAGTGGCCATTCTCCTTTTATGTTTCAGAAGAGAAATGCTTCTCTTAAAGCATCCTCTCATGAAGTGCATCAATCAATCAATTACTTTTAGTTACATAGCGCTTTTAACAATACAGATTGTAGCAAAACACTGAACATTATCAAATAAGAGAATAGAGTGATGACGAGTGTATAATGACGAGATTAAACTATTTATTTATTAAATGCAGAGACAGTCTCTGGAATCAAAAAGACGATAATCACTAGAAATATGTTGCCCCCAATTAAGCAAGCCAGAGGTGAGAGCAGCAAGAAACCAAAACCCCATCCGTGAGAGACTGGAGAAAAAAAAAGTTTGCTTAGTTGGGGCCAGTTCTGCTCTGGCCGGACCCCAGCACCTAATTTCCAGTTCAATTTTAAGCTCATGTCAGAGTGTGCAAAGGACTTATAGTGCATGTGTGTTTGTGTGCATTTGGTTCTGGTGATCTGTCCACTGTATTGGCTGTGGTGCAGGAAGGAGATCGTAGGAGACGAGGATAGCTGAACATAAAAGTCTTTTAATGTTTACTAAGACCTCAGGAGAACGTAATACAACCCTACAAAATTAATCACCAATAGAAAGAACAAAACAGACACAATATAAGTACATGACAGCTGATCTGGAGAAACAGAATAAGAGAGAGACAGACTAATATTAGCGTATCGGCCATTCTTTTTACAATGTAATGAGTACATTGTGTGTTAAGGGGAGTGTTCCCAGTTCCGGCTGATCTAATTAATGCAGCCTAACAATCCTTGAACGGATTTGATTAATAAATGTGTATTAGTGTGTTAAGTGGTAGAGTAAAGAGATGTGTCTTTAATCTAGATTTAAACTGACAGAGTGTGCCTGCCTCCAAAAACAGAATTAGGTAAATAGTTCCACAGTTTGGGTGCTAAATAGGAAAAGTTTTTGAGAACGCAGCAAACGTGGAGGACTATAATGTGATAAAAGCCTTCTCAAGTAGGAGCTAAGCCATTTAGCGCTCTATGGCCCGGTTTCACAAACAGGGCTTAGCTTAAGCCAGGACTAGGCATTAGTTAAATTAAGTCTCCATTCCCTTCTTCAGGGAACGAGGGTTACAATACGTAACCGAGACGTTCCCTTTCAGTCGGTCACTCCGAGTCACGTCGGTGACCGACGAATGGGGAGCCCTATGGAAAACGCCATGGAAACTGTCCCTTCCAGTGTCGTGTGGGAGTCTCCCAAACCCCCAGTGTTGGGTCTCTTGGCCAGGACTCAAACCACAGGATACCAGCACCTGCACTACCTTAGTAACTGGACCACTGGGACGTCTGAGAAGACGTGCGGAAGCCTGCCTTCCCGTAGGAGGTCTAAGACAGATACAATAGCATGAACTTCCAATGCATATGGAATATTGGAGGTGATTGAAACCTCATAAGCAACAGAAAAAATGCTGGGGAACATGGTTGATTTTTTTTTTTATAGAACCTAGCGAACGTGTTAGGGGTCACCCAAAGTAGTTATTTCCAATAGCATACGTCAATTTTGATTTATGATCGTGATTTATGGTCTAATATATGGCCTAATAAATAACCTATGTGTACAATGATTGACAGTTTGGCAGATGTCAAATGTCAACATGTGTGGATTTACGATCAGATGTATGACTCTGTGACCCTTCAGTCACAGTGACTGACATGTTACAGGCCCCTTGACCCATGACTGACAAGCTTGTAGATTGAAAGAATCAAAGATTGTGACAGACCTTTGGTGGCCTTTGGTTTTCCTTGTGGTTGTGGGGGAAAAAGCCAGAGTGATGAAGTTGTTTGATCTAAACGGTATATGTTAATGCCTAGTCACCAATTTGTCCCCTATCAGGTCCTGTCTACACCACCTCTGAAAAAGCATGTTTGTGTTTAGGTCAACACCTTCGGTGGATTGGTTTCTAGACACATCTAGAAACATCTGTTCCATGATGTAGTCGTTTTCTGATATAATGTTTTACTATGTTTGTTAACGGGGATGTGGTTTGTTTGGGGTGGGAAGACACTCAGACACGCATCCGTGCTACAGCCCCTAAACTCTTCAATTCTATAGGTAAAACGTGATAGCTAAGACGCCATTGTTTTGATTGTTTGCAACAATAATGAAATGCTTCGGTGCTGTGGATGTACAAAATAAAGCACCTAAAGACTGAAAACTAGTGCTGTCAAATGATTAATCATGATTAATCACATCCAAAATAAAAGTCTTTGTTTACATAATATATTTGTT
>JAUMHQ010000065.1:543075-563121 GCA_032361165.1 Enteromius paludinosus
TTCTTGGGCACTATGAAGTACGGGCTGTAAAACCCTGTCCTCATATCGGCTGGAGGGACCGGCTCTATTGCTCTCTTAGCCAAGAGTGTAGCAATCTCTGCACGCAGGACAGGGGCATTTGCTGCGTTCACTGACGTGAAGCGAATGCCGCTGAACCTGGGTGGTCGCCAGGCGAACTGAATCGCATAGCCAAACTGCAGCCTGTAATGAGAGGAGAGAGAGTGTGTAACACAGTTCCTTTTAAAGGTTTGTCCACAACACCTCGTCCTCTGGGGACCCAGAGATAGAAAAATCAGCTCTTTTGTTGAGTGTTGAAAAAAGTGGGTGAAAACAAAACAAAAGATTCTCCACCTGGCCCCCCTCCGGGGGAGGGAGTGGTGTGTTCACCATCTCCCGTAGAGCAGGCTCTTCCATCCCTGGGTCGTCCATCCTAGGGCCTGCTGCAGTGGCTGCGGAGTAGCGGGGGCGGCAGCGGGGGATCACCCTTGGCGACGAGCAGACTGAGGCTGGACCGGCGCGCTCCTGGTGGAGGCAGCAGCGGGACACCGTGGCAGGATGTGACGGATAGCCTCTGTCTGCTTCTTGGTGCTGGAAAACTGCTCGGCAAAGTTTCGCCGAAGAGGCCGGTCTGGGACACGGGAGCATTCAAGAACCGGGTCTTGTTAGCATGTTGCATGTCGGCCAGACACAGCCACAGATGCCGCTCCTGGACTACCATGGTAGACATCGCACGACCCAGGGAACAAGCAGTAACCTTTGTCGCACAAAGCGCAGGGTCCGTCGCGGCACGAAGCTCAGAAAGAACCTCTGGGTTGTGACCATCCTGGTGCAGGGCCTTCAGTGCCTTGGCCTGATGGACCTGCAGCAGCGCCATAGCATGCACGGATGAGGCAGCCTCTCCGCAGGCCTTGTAAGCATCACCTATGACGGAGACGGATGACGGAGCATGGGCGACAGGAGGCCCTGACTGTCACCGTAATGCCAGTCCCTCCCACCCCGGAAGTGGAAGCTCTGCGGACACTACCAGCGCGAGCTCCAGATCTCGGAAGCGGAAGGGGGACTCCACCACGCTCAAGGTAGTGGAGCCTGGTCCACAACTCTACAATAGTCATGACCGCAAGCAGAACATCCACGAACGCTGCCCTAGCGTGCTCGAGGCCCATGCACGTAAGGCAGTGATTGTGACCGTCCGCCGGCGCCAGGTAACGGCCACACCCAAGAACGCATGGGTGGTAAGACATCCTTAAAAGGACGTGTCTTGAAAAAGACGTACCACCCATAAGCCTGGCTCTTTAGTGAAAGGCTGAAGCACACAGGGAAGATGGTCACTCAGATCACAAAAGCTGGTAGGGCAATGCAAATGTGTCCACCACTCGACTGGAACCAGTCAACAGTAACACCGTAACACCAGCCTTCTCCGTCAGGTAAGCAGAGGAAATGCTCAGGAACTGTCGCATGTAGCTCTGCTCCGAAGCGAAAAGCTAATGAATGCTTAATCCGCTGACCTACTTATACTCGCGCTGCGAGGTGCAGCTGGATATTAATCAGCATATGCCAATTTCATTGGCGTGTTTGTCCGCACGCAGAGTTGATTTGCCATCTCGAAGCGAGATTCCTATTCGTCGGCCACCGACGTGACTCGGAGTGACCGACTGAAAGGGAACTGGGGTAATATGCTAATAATTCCTGGTTCTAGCAAGGACTCTAGCTGCTGCAGTCCTTAATTGGTGGCAGGTGACAGTGATCAATACTCTGGTGAGAGTGAGTGTTGTGATTGACTGATGGTGGAGCCTGGCGTGTCTGTGACAGGTGTCAAGTTGCGTTTTTTTAACAAGAGGCTTAATAACAGCCAGTTTGAAGGTTTTGTGGGCCTATCCTAGTGACAATGATAAATTAAAAATAGAAAAAAGAGGATCTATGATATTTTCTCGCCAGGCTAAACAAAACACTTCTATCTTTGTTTTCCTCCAGCTATGCTCCATTTTCTGGGCTGCTCTCTTTAGGGTGCGAGTGTGCTCAAATATACCACAGAGTCTAGTGTTTTCTTTTACCTTTCTTAAGCGTAAAGGAGCAACTGTATCTAAAGTGCTAGAAAAGAGAGAGTGTATGGTTTCTGTTGCATCATTAAGGTTTTCTACGCTATTGGACGAGCTAAGGAATTGAGATAAATCAGAAAGATTACTTACAAAGCAGTCTTTTGTGGTTGGGTGATGGTTCTACCATATTTGTAACAAGGTGCAGAATTTACAGGTTTATCTATATGGAGTTTACAAGCGCATCACAAACCCATTGCTTCACACTAAACCCCATTGTTTTCAATTATTAAATGAATCTTCATGAACTGGTTTCACACCTCATTAATAATCAAATAGGGCTGAGAGCTAGGGCTTTTAACCTCTTGGCTGTTAAAATCAGGGTTGGACTGAGCTCGGCCTCCGGCCCAAACCCCATCATTTAGAAGTAGTAATGCTTTGGATTTGTTTTTGTTTTTTTAAATTATCCAAACAGACTGTCAGACAAATTGATTCCTAATACATTTAGTAATTTAGCAAACTTTTACCCAAACGTACAAGTTAGGACAATATACGCAATCAAAATTGACAAAGACATAATAATATGTACAGGTAAGTGCTATGACAAGTCTCAGTTAGCCTAATGCAATACACATAGCAAGGTTTTTTTTATATATATACACACACAGTAAATAAACAGAAAACAAGTATAGAAATAGAACAGGCAATACTAGTGTTAGAGGGTCTTTTTTTAATAATAATAAGTCAAAAGAATAGAAATAGAATATTAAATTCCTTTTTTAAGAAAACAACAGAGAAAACCAAAAAATATGTTGTCAATAAAGTACAATTTGTACACACAGATTTTTATTTAGTGATCTTTGGTTTGTGGGCTGAAACCAAATGTGTAAAGGCAGAGTAAAACACTACAGCACTGATTGCTCACAATAACATGATTTACAGATTTCCGTTTCCTCTAATCAAAGTGAAGAGCACTTCACAAACACAAATAAATAGCTACTCACCAAACAAAGACTAATAACAGCATCTCTCATCTAATGTCAGCATTTCATTGGTTCTCACTCAGCCCACTACTGATTCATGAAATATGCTGTTTATGTACTGTTTGACTCAGAACAATCCACACATAAACCGTTCAGTTTCCACTGTAATCCTGAAATTGTGATGGTGAACAAAGATGAAATAAAATAAGACTAGATTTATTAGTCAAGTCTAGTCTCCTTTTATTAAATAGCACTTTTAACAATACAGCAGCTTTTTACCGTATTAAATAGGAAAACAGTGCCCAGTTTAGTTAAGTTCAAATACGGTGCAATCTAAATTGATATCACTGGAAATTAAATGTCCCCATTTGACATTAACATTTAAGGGATTTTCCAATACTTGTTTGTTTTATGGATATGAATGAATTATATATCATGGGATGTCATAGCACAGAAGATAGAAGATCATTTTAAGTGCATAACTTTATGTAAAGCATTTATCTAAAGGGCCTTTTGAATTTCGCTATCAACTATTTCTGTGTGGCCTATTAACCTAATGTTTACCTTATGTGCAAAGATTTGTAAGACTGTTAACAATAAGGTGTCATTTGTTAACATTTGTTAATGTATTAACTAACATTAACAAACAATGAATAATACATTTATTAAAGTATTTATTCATATTTATTAATATTTGTTAATAAAAATACAATCATTCATTGTTAGCTCATGTTAGTTCACAACTACTAATGTTACATAACTAATGTTAAAAACGCAACTTGGGATTTTAATAATGCACTAGGTAAATGCTAAAATTAGCATTAACTAAGATTAATGTAAGTGTTGTCCATTCTTAGTTCATGTTAATTAATGTTGTTAACTAATGTTTACTAATTAACCTTATTGTAAAGTTTTACCATAAAAGTGTATGTAAAGTATCTTTCATGAACCAAGAAAAACTTTTTATACATATATATACATACAATTATACATAATTATATATACAAATTATGTAAAATAATATATAGTGGTACTATATAATAATAAAATACAAATACACAGATTACACAAATTGACAAAATAATGAAGACAATATATTAAAAGAAGTAAAAACATTCTGAGCTGTTGTCTGGTTCTATGAGAATACTTTGTCTGAGACTACACTTTACTCCATTAAAACATTAAATAAGTATTTATATGTGTTATGATGGAGGTTCCCTGTGCTCCTCCTCCGCACTGCCCTTTCCGGAGTTTTAACTGGCCACACCCACTACTTGTTATCTCCCTTACTTAAGTCAAACTCTGGACTCAATAGCTGCAAAGTCTTGATTTGCTGCGGTAGTCATTTCTGAGTATTTATTCTTCTAGTCTGCCTGTGTTCTTGATTCTGGACCGTTATTTTGCTTATGATTGTTTTCTGGCCGCCCGACCTTGCCCGTGTATTCAACTACGATTCTGTCTAGCCCTCATTACTCTGTTTGTTCCATTTCTGACCTTGCCTGTACAACTATCCATTAAAGTGCTGCAAATGGATCCAACACAGTCTGGTGCTGTGTCACAGAAGATTTCGCTGCCTGATAATGCAGCATCCATCATGCAGCTGTCCATGGAGTTCACCAACCAGGCCAGCCTGCTTGCCACCCACCAGCAGCAGCTCAAGCATCTCAACACTCTCACTGAGGGCCTGGTCCACTTTCCGGGAGGTATTTGAGCACCACAGCGATGCCAGGGAGAAACTGATCGGCCTCACTCAGGGGCGCAAGTCAGCCGCAGAATACGCCTTCGCAGCTCAGACTACCTGGCGCGAGGATCCCCTCACGCTGTTCTTCCATAAGGGGCTAACGGTGGAACTACAGTTGGAGCTAGCCTACTGCCACGAAGTGGGGGACCTCAATGAACCTTGATCTGGCCTGAATTTAAAAACTCGCTTTACTACGGCCGTTTATCTTCTGGGTTGGGGGCCGTTCTCTCACAATGCCACGGATCTCCCACTAAATGTATCCAAACACCTACAGTATTTCTTGCGAAAATTAACCGTAGCTGAACGGAACTACGATGTGGGCAACCATTAGATGCTAGCAATGGAGTTATATATTGCCTGGAAATGACAAGAAAACATCTAAGCTAGTAAGGGTTTTTTGTGGTTTTTTTGCAGTCAGTTCACAGAAATTACATGTTGATAGCGACGATCTTTATGGACACGAGATCAGAGTCTTTCATTGGCCCTGCAGGCAGGACTCTTGAGCAGCTTATTGACTTTGTTTTACTGTGCTGTGGTTCCCATTTCACCGTGGGAGAGGTAGAGGAGGACATTTGCACGTACGATCAGAGAGAGAGTAATCGCCGTGCCGCGAACGCCAACGCGAGCCCGTGGCACAGCGTGTGGGGACAGCAGGGCTCATATTCGGAGCCTGTTGATGACTTTGATTCCCCATGGCCCTGCCCAGAACCGGCCATGGAGGCTGCCTTTGAACTTTTGCCCAGCCCTGAACCAGCCAAGGAGGCTGTTAAGGAACTCACACAAACACTAAACACCATCAAGATGAGACTCATTAAACTCAAATATGCAATAAACATTCATTTACATGAATTTACATGAACAACATTACATATAACATACAACCTTAGTAAACATGGACTGATAAGAAAAAACTAAGAAGAAACATACTTATTTCAAAGAAAAAAAACATCAAATTCAATCAAAATTTGAAATGCAATGAGGGAATTCTGGGAATGTAAGTTCACGATTTTTCGTTAACCATTTAACCGTTTTTTCCCTGTTGTACATTCACAGGTTTTTACAGTTAAAATCAGAGCCATTTTTTACAGTGTGGGTACTTTATGACAGCTGTCATAGAAGCAGAGGTTTGTCCTTATATGGTGAGATTGGCATACAGGACAGAGAGTCTCAATGTAGCAGAAATGCAGAAATTTCTGCATCATGGAACGCTTCTTGCTCTGCTTGGATGTCTTGGGGCCAAGCACCAGAATCAACAGATTGAGAGATAGTAGTTTATACTAAGAAGTCAGTGCATACAGTTTTGGATCAACCTGTTCCACAATTTAGTCCTTGATTGAATGAATAGCCTATACTGAATAGTGACTCACTCACTAAGGCAGTAGTTTTTCACCACCTACTGTAGGTTTTAGTTTTGTATAATTCATTATTTTTATTAATTTTTAATTATTTTAGATTTCTAAATAAGGATTTTATTGAAAACATCATTAAAACATGACTTTATTTTTGCAATTGTAATTGCTGTGGTAATGAAAATGGTCATTTCTAAGATGGATTTGTTGTTACTTATTTCATTTGGTTAGTAACAACCTATAGTGTCTTTGATAAAAAGCTAGAAAAAAATGTTCTTCATTGAACAGTTCTTTATACAAACAAGCAGTTATCGTGCCTATTTCCATCTGTGTTCCTTCATGTCATTTATTAACAAATGTATCATATTAGTATATTACTGTATATAGTAATTTTAAATTTTAAATTGTTAAGCTTGAGCATGAATGCATTATTATGTGAACAAGTAAACCAAACTAACAGTTATCTGGGAAATCACATGAGAAAGAGCAGTGTAAAATGTTATTCTCTGGAAAGTAAATCTGTAAGTTTATGGCTGCTGCTAATTATAACTAGAGCAAATGCATGGTTTGGATTTGGTTGCTAGTGGCAACATGTGTAGGTGGCCACAAATTTATACACTGAAGAAAGACACAAGAGCCTAATTATTGGAACCACAATTGGCCACTTAAACGAAGACCAGCATGCTGCTTGACTTTGATCATGTTTCTGCTGTTGACACAAATTAATACCTCATTAAAACTGCCTTGATTTAATGGACAGATAATGTTACTTACTGTAGCATCTGATCAGAACAAATGTTTATAGCATTATTCACTTTGATTGCATAAATTGCAATCCTAAATAAGGTACTAAAAATGACATTAGACAATCAGAACGTTAAGAGATATTTTGTACACTGTGTGAATATGATGCCATTCCTACGGCTGTGAAGCTGAAATATGTCCTGTGGACAAAAACTGTAACAGCTCTTCACTTTGAGGTAAACAGAACTGTATGTACAGACATTCAGTGACTTTCCAACACATAAATGTCAAAGTGCTTGTGGAATGAAGTAAACCCACACAGATGTCCTCTGACATTACATGCTTTCTGTCCATTAGCTCCTTATCCCTCCTCGACTCCATCTCCATCATCAGAAGAGCATCTCAGCAATCTGGTTTCCAAGCAACTGTTTCCAATCAGGTTTCACTCACCAGTTTAAAGAAAGCGTGAAGCAGTTCTGACCGCACCAGGTGACGCAAAAGACAAGATTAATGCTTCATTTCGTTCGAATATTCTGATTCTTCTTGTTAATGAGAAACCATGATGAACAAGTGCCATTGAAAATGGCTGAGATTCCTCCTCAAGATCTTCCTTTAGTTGCGGTTCTTCTCCTTTTGTACCTTCTGTTCAGCCCTCTGCTTTTGTTAAATGGTCTGTCTTCCTAATGCTAATTTTGCATGATAACTGTGAAGTATAATTAGATTTTTTGAATTAAGTTTTTGTTTACGTAATATATGAGTGTATTGTGTATATTAGTGTATATATAGTGTAAAGTTAATAGTGTTAAAATGGTCATTGTACTGTACAGTTTAATTATATAACTAGGATGATACCTTAATATTCCAGACACTACTTTTAAACAAATTCATCAAGGACTTTCTGTGGGCAGGGTAAAGGCTTAAACTCAGCAAACTCTGCTCCTGAGGAATGGGGAGGCCTTTGATTACCGGATGTAAAAACGGATAATCTTTCTTTTTAAACACTGGGGTGAGATCAGCTTGGGACAGACTGGATTAAAACAGAACAGAAACTGTCACCAATGACAACCGCAATGCTCAAAAGGAACTGTACTTAAATCCAGTGATGATACATTCAAGATATGCATGAAGCAATATTCATAAATACAGGATATCATATTATAGGCAGTCATATGATGAGATCACTGTGAAATGAGACAAAAGGGGATTTTGGAAAAAAACAGCAACTCAAAGGAGTATGAGTTGTTAATGTCATACTCTGAATGGCTTATATACACAATGTGTACGGAAAGTATTACATTTTTCACTCTTTGTTATATTGCAGCCATTTGCTAAAATCATTTCAAGTTCTTTTTTTCCCCCGTTTAATGTGTACACAGCACTATGGAACAAAAATCCTGCCTAAAGTATTTGAAATAAAAAGCTTGTTGAATTACACAAATCGAAGGGGGAAAAAAAAGCATTCCAATTAACAGTGCTTGCATTTTAATGCATTGTATTTGTCATGGCTTGCATTTTTATGCGCTGCATTTTAACATGGTTGTATATTTACATAGTGAATAACGGAAACATTTCAACGTTTTCATGGTTAAAATTCAGTAATCGATATTCATCTCACAAAGGTCATTTTTACAATATTCCGTTTGTTTAATAATTCCAGCAATAATATTCATCAGGCAACTTTGTTATTTTATTTCACTTTATAAATTCGCTTCTGAAAATTCAGTGTTTCAAATTCGACAGAGCACACATCTGGGTTCAAACAGTTAAACAGTCAACTGCATTTTGGTGAGTATGCATGCAATGTTGTGTAAAGCAGCTTTTATCAATCTCTTAATATTTATATAGAGGATGTGATGCATTTTTGTTTCTCGGTCACATGGCTATGCAAGTTAGATTCCCATTTTTCATCAAAATCCCATCAGACCCATATAGTAGCCTCTGTCTACGTGACTGTTTGCAATCTCTAGTTTTCGCTGTCAACTACAGGAGTAAAGTGTAAAACAGAGGGTGATGTTGGTTGACTTTGATGTATAAAAATGTGACCTTCTCCATTTAACCTGTGGTGTGTAATCAGCCTCAAGGCTTTCATTAGGTGCAATCAGGCTCCATTACATTCATTTCCAGTGGGTGTGCAGGCACCACAGATACACAGTTTTTTTTTCTGGTTACTAATTATGGCTGTTCACATGGTATAAATTTGGCTCTCTAAATGGTGTCGTCATTTGAAGGCAAAAGAAAAAAAAGTAATGTTGTCCACAGAAATCATGTACTTTTATATATATGTGTGTGTGTGTGTGTGTGTTGAAGCAGGGATGACCTAGACTCAGCATCATCTGAACTGCTGTCATAAAAATGTTCCAATTTGAAAATAATATATCACTTTGAAAACCACTGATTTTACCTCAGACCTTTCATTTGTTTTTTCTGTGTCAATGTATCTACTCACAAGATGAAAATCTTATGAATGACAAGTATCAAGTGACACCTGCTAATTCAACGTGTTGGCTTACAATATGTTGGCCTTTGTTTAAGGAATTATGTTTATAATAGGCTGTTGTTGTGTTTTATAAGCAGCTTGAACTTATTGGTTCTGCACTGATTCAGCTGATTTTAATAAACATTCCTGTAATGACTAGCACTGATTAAGGCAAGAACAGCATATTAATTAGCAATGAGTGATGGGTTCGGAATGCTCTTTTGGATCATCCTTGAGCTGCTTTCAGAAGATGGATTAAAAATGAATGCAGATTGCAATGAACGATTAAATACAGTATTTTATTCACTGAAGCCAACATTGTGTCCCTGATCTTTGTGGGCAGGCGTAAGACACGCTCATGCCAAGAGATCACAACCAACACATCCAGTCTTCTGAACACAGGGCAACAGGCATATTTAACAACATTTACAGATTTAAAGGAGTAGTACAGGATCACAGCTAAGGTATTCACGATATCTGAGTTTGGACAACAAACGGTCCAACTGATGGCTAAGGCGCATTAAAACCAGCTGCTCTCCTTCAGTACTCACACAATTGCATTTTAATAGGAGATCATACATTACAGGGTTTGCCAAAGTAAATGCACAAAAATGACAAGGCTGTAGGAAAAACGGACAAGTCGTAATGTTTACAATCAAGTTCAGTCGACCTGTGGCATACATCACGGTAAACATGAGCAGTCTGCACCCAGAGGAGATTCACAAACAAAAGTCAAAAACAAAGTGAGTGTTCCAGTCAAAATATTAGCGTGACTAAGAAATGCATTTTAAACTGCTTGTGATTACGCAAGCCTCACTTTTAATTTTTATTAGAGCTGTTGTTGTTGCTTTTATTTTGAAACCCTAAAGTGCACTTGCATGCCCCTATCTTTTATGTATACACTTCTTCTAACTTTTTTTTAAATTATTTTCTGCATCCTATGAAAAACAAATAACAAATGCAATTGCTATTTGAAAGTAATATGTCTGTAAAGGGTTAGTGCCAGAGTCACAGGAAACTATTTGGTCTGGAAAAGCGGCAAACATCAAAACATAGTAGCACGTAAAAGGAAGAGTCGATCTCTTCATATCACCATTCATACTGATGACAGTTTCGTAGTATTCATTACTAAGTGTATACTGTATATACTGCTGAAAAGTAACGCAGCTTTTGTTCTAAGAGTAGCGACAAATAAATAAAAATAAACATTATCTAAGTGCTTCTGTGTTCAGAACTGGACAAGGGAAATAATACGTCTTGCAATTTCACAGCAAGAAAGAAAGAAAAAACAACACCAAAAACAAGCCTGTAATGAAAAAAGTACAATGTAGATATGAACAAATTCGTTATCTTTGTCAAATTCAAAACAAAATAAAGTGTCTTTAAAAATGTTTCAAGTAAACAAAAAGTCATAATAGACTGAAGGGACTTAAACTAATATCTGTAAATGTGAAAAGCTTCAAACGTTCAAATAAGTAAATAGATCCGGCTTTGTTGGTGTGCATAAACAGTGTAGAACGTTCATATAGTGTTCACGTCGTAATGAAAATGGCATCTTGGATTCAAGGTCAGCAACTAAAACGCTCTCAATTCCTCTAGAAACCTCTGTATTTTAACAACCTAAACAAGACGGCAAAAATACAGGAGCACAGACAAACTAACACGACTTTACATGAGTGAAAATGTACCTTCGGCTGTGTACCTTCAATAAAATCAACCACAGATTTGGTTATGCTTGAAAAACCTGTATAATGAAGTAACATATCACTACCCTTTATAAAGCTCTCTAAAAGAGTCAAAATAACTAATAAAGTGCACTATAAATACTACTGTCATCTTTACAACAATAATGTTCGGAACTAAGAATAAAAATTCAAATATAGAAGTTTATAAAATACACAAAAGGAGCATTGGCATTTACACTACTGAAAAAGCAGAAGTATACTCTTTACTTCAACAAACAGATAAAAAAATAAATGGCACAAACTGCGCAGCCGATGGCGTTAACGCAAACGTCATCTAATCTCGCAGCCTGAAATGCCGTAACTCAGCAAGTACCTCGAAATCGTCATTAGAAAATAATCTATTTAGAGTTTCGGTCCATTGCTGCGACATGCTGGTACGATCCATTAACACGCGCGTGTGAGTAGATATTACACTGAGAATTTGGTGGTTTGTTAGTAAGGTGGTTAGTACATCGAAAATCCTGCATCATATCCATGCACTGAAATCCTGAAGGATCCCCGTCTCTGCTGTCCGCTTGGATCCGCCATTTATTCGTCTATTAAAATAACAGTTTACCCTCTGAGTGAGACTATATCTACTGCCTAGCATATGTAAGTGGACATTTCCACTTGAAGAAAATACTTTTCTTGAAGGAAAAGCAAATTAAGAGGGAACGGCACAATCAAGAGACAGTCATGTTCTCAGAATGAATGCAGCGGCACTTTATTTTACTTCAAGTTACACGCTCTCAAAAATAAAGGGTCTTTTTGCAGTGATGCCATAGAAGAACCATATTTGGATCCCGAAAGAAACAACATTTATGCACATGGATGTTCTTCATAGAACCATTAATGCCAATAAAGAGCCTTTATTTTTAAGAGTGCAACTGGGTAATTAACATAGGCACTAGACACTAGATCTAACCCTAACCTTAACCCATGTAGTTACCTAACATTACACAGTCACTTTCGCAAATGTGCGAACCGTAAAATAAAGTGCAACCACAAGATCTTTACACGCTAACGAAAAAAAAAAAAAAAGAAAACCACACTATTTGCTCCACAAGCACCGGCTGGTCAAGGGAGACCTAGAGATTTACAACTTCCAATCAATTGATCAATTTACATTTTACACAAATGTTTTCTGATACAACTGTCGGCAGATAAATAAATTACATCAAAGTACAGTCACGCGTGATATACAATGGCTCCCCGGCAGAATGCAGGAGACTGCCTATGTGACCTTGGGTGTTTCGGGCCGGTAGTCCTTCCGCTCGGACGTGTTGCGCTTGACTTTAGCGGTGGCCGGTTGGGACTCCTGGTTGAGAGAGGGGCTGGACTGAGACTTCTTCAGCGCTGCATCACCATCCCGGGCCGTCAAGATGTCTTTCACACCATCTTTCAGGAGCTTGACGTACATCTCGTAACGGCTCTCCTTCAGAAAGAATTCAGAAAATCCATTAGACTCCATTATAATGTCATCAGCCACCGCTCAGCGCTAACAATAGCTCTGCTCACAACCCTCGCTCTTACTGTACCTTCAAAGCAGCATCTTCAGAGCAGCACCTTGTGAGTGGCTCATTTAAATGCACTAGTCAATTGTGAGATTTTGGGCTATTTTGCTTTGTTTAACATGTAAAATACCCATTTCTTTAGTTTATAAGCATTTGTTGATTTGAATTATATACATAGCCTTAAAGGCACAGTTGTATTCCTATCTATATTCTGTAGGTTATTACAGAATAGATTGTTCACATACAGTACTGTATATCACCTTCCCACTCTGTAAACACCTATAACTAGTATGTCAACAAAACAAAATAAGAATTTAGAACTTGGCTGCATCCAGTTTCAGAGTTTAAATCAATCTTATATTGTCACATTATGCTGATTACGGGACTGATTTCTGAAGGTGGACTGACAGAGATCTAAAAATTTCATGCAAAAGATTTCAAATTTGCTGGAAATTTTGTCATTAAGATGTAAGATGTATATGAGTTTGTCTCAAAACATTAGCTGATGCACTGGAGTGGTGTGGAGTACTTGTGGATTATTGTGATGCATTATTAGTGTTTGTACACTCATTCTGATTACATCCATTCACTGCAGAGGATCCATTGCTAAGACATTGATGCATTTCTCCAAATCTAGTGAAGAAACAAACTCATCTACATCTTGGATGAACTGAGGCCTAGTCAATTGTTCAGCAAATTGATTTTAAGATCAACATACAGGAGGTAAAACACATTAACTTTGTCAGGCCAAAGGGCTGTAGCTGACAGTGCATCTGAGAGGATGTGTGTTATGCAGATGTGTAATCACTAGTTTTTTTTTTATGCAGTAATAAAACTTCATAAAACTTTTATGAGTTTTAGGAAGGGTTAATACACTGCTTTATCAGTGAATTCATCAGAATTACACATTATAATGGTGCTGTCCAACAGAACTAAGATCACTTTTAACAGTTACTTAGTTTTAACCATAATAAACCATAATAAACTTGTACGTAATTTCTTCTTAGGGATGGGACGATACAGCTACCTCCTGATTCAATACTATCATGATACTTGAGTGCCGATACAATATGTATTGCAATTTTTTAACAAATTTTGATTCTACAAGTACTGCGATTATATTACATATGTGTTAGTACTGCCATCTTAAAGTAGGTGTAAATCTTGTCTTTTACAATTATCATTATCAACTCAACGGCCCAGTTTCACAAACATGGCTTAGCTAAAACCAGGACTAGGCCTTACTTAAATTAATGTATTAATGCAACCTTTACAAAAGAAAACCTAACAGGTGTGCATCTTAACACAGAACAATGGCACGGACATATTTTAAGAAATCCCAGAGCAAGATATTTTCAGTTGAAACAACTCAAACATGCATTTTAGTCTGTGACTAGCTTAAGTCTTGTCTGTGAATATCATATTCTCAGTTCTCAATATTACATTTTAAATTAAATTAAATTTATTATATAACCTGGCTTCTATTTAAAATATTTATTTATTTAAAATAAGTGTTTTTTGAGTATCCGAAAGTTTACAGACAATAGTTGTAGGCCCGGTTTCACAAACAGAGCTTAGCTTAAGCCAGGACTAGGCATTAGTTAAATTAAGATATTTAAGCAACTTTTACAAAAATGCCTCATAAGAAAATATTACAGGTGTGCATCGTAACACAGAACAATGGCGCTGACGTGTTTTAAGATATGTCAGAGCAAGATATTATCATCTGAAACGGCTCAAACATGCAATTTAGTCTGGGACTAGCTTAAGCCTTGTCTGTGAAACTGGGGGATAGGTTTTTCTTTTTTTCCTCTGCATTATTGCTGTTTGATTATAACTGATAAGATAAGAGACAGTGGCAGCGTTAACAGGCTTCATTGAGACTAATGCATAGATCTCTTTCGATATATCGGATGTTTTGCTCTGCTCTGATGGTGTGTTCATCAGTTTTGTATAAAAGCAGTTGAAATTGCAATTGCGTTTAACCGCAGCTGGACAAACAAACCCAAAGCGCACGTGAAGTCTGTCAGTGCGCGAGTTTCGTGCATCTGCTGCATTCCAAACGCTATGAATGAAAGCATATCTGAAGAATATCTAAAGTAAAACATGGCGGGTTGATGCACACTGTCAACGTGCTCGTGTCACAGCACAAAAAGTCTGTCCTATGAAGCCTGCCACATCTCTAGTGTGCATACGTGCCACATGCAGGGGAGAAGAACTCAGCTCAGAATCATTGAAGAGAGAATCACGATACATGGGTGAATTGATTTTTTTCTCCCACCCCTACTTCTCATTTCTCATGAAAAAATGGATTTTAGATTTTTTTTTTATAAATGTTGAAGAACAAGTGTTTTTTTATCTGCATGTTGTCAGTGCAATAATCAAACCAGTATATAAATTAGATGCACTATTGAAAAAGTACTGGGACACCACTTGTACTTGTGGAGAGCACCAAAAGATCCTATATTACATATTAGGTAATTTATTAAAGATTAAAGAGAACAAGCATTTACAAAGCATCATTTAATGCTGAAGCAAAAGTATGTGTGATGGGATTTCACTTCCTCTGACCTTAACCATCAATCAAAGCCAGAAAATAAAACGGCTTCAGCAGATGCATGTCCATCAATTCTAGGCAAGTTCATCCCTGACAGTCTGGATGAGGCAATGTCAAAAACAATGAACACGGCCTCCTGTGTGTTGAGGGGGCAAATACGACAAACCTAAGCAAATGATCTGCCTAATTTTGTCTCTTGCATCATAAAAGTCAACAGCGTCTACCTCAAATTCCAGGTAGTGCTCCTTCAAGCGGTACTCATCGATCTCTTTGGCTTTGACCTTCTTATCTGGCGGGTAGGATCTGTGCTCGGCTAATTCTGTAGAGACGTGCTTCAGCTTAGCCTCGTGGGACTTGAGCTGCTCTTCCTGTAACACAACAGCCGCATCAAATGACCAGCAGTCATCAAAAGCTTCAGATGGACAACAGCATCTGACTTGACTCTTCAGACCCACCTGAGACATGCGGGTGGTGGTCGCCGGCAGTAGCGGGCGGCTGAATTTCTTCTGCGAGCCGATGGCAGCGGGGAAGGATGGGGCAGAAAACATGGCCGCCACCGAGTTGATTATTCTAATCCAGGACTCCATTTCCTCAGGGCTCCTACAGAGAAGAGAAGGCACATGTTCATATGAAGAAGGCCACGCTTCAGCCATGCAAACTCACAAGATGAGACCAGTCAGCCTAACAAAGAAATAAAAGGTCTTCGGGCAGACCAATGGAAGAGATAAACGAGCTTTAATTGAGCTTGAACTGAAGCATGAAATTAGATTTGGAGTTCAGGAAAGGTTTCGGCAGCTGACTCTTACTGGGCCTGGAAGAGGAACACTCTCCAGTCAGCAGTCTTGAGTTTGAGGACATTGGGCTTCTTCTCGTAGTCCATCGCCTTGATGGCGAGAGCATGATGCACACTGATGGCATTCTTCAGATCGTCCTCTGACAGGGCCTTCTCCGGCTTATACTCATCCTGCAGGAGAGAGCAAACACACAACAAATGATGAACATGGACAGGGATGAACATCCAAGTTTAATGAATCTGCTTTAGATTCTTGTTTGTTAAATTTTTTTTTACCTCATCTACCAAGTCAATCTGATCAGCTGAGTAGACCTTTTCTATTCTACTCTTTTAAAATGTTTTAGTTTTATTTAAAGAAAAAGGCATTAACATTAGAATGTCCTATTCTTTTATTATTTTATCAACTTTTCTTTTTATTTATTAATTAAAAAGCTCTTTCTTTACTGTGTTAGACCAACCAAAACTTACAGCACTAAGTCAGTTGATTAATGACTAAATGAAAATGTAATCTCAAAACTTTATGCCCTTTGCAGAGCCAACACAATAGAAAGTTGTGATGTTTATTATTGATTTTTGTATCATCAATGGGATTATTGCAGTATTGCACCATTGCAATGAATTAAAATCACATACAGCATTTACAAAATACTTAAATCAATAATAAATGAGTAATATTATTATATGTTTTCATTGCTTTTGGAGAAAAACAAAATCCTCTGATGATACTACCTCCAAAAACAAGCTGTCACAGGCTCAACATTTCCTCCTGATTATGCCTAATTGTTTATGGGTTATTTGAAGGAGAGAGATATTTTGAATAAAATTAATCCTTTTGCAAACAACATTATCGGAAATCGTGGAAAATAAATGTGGCTGATATGTAGAAATGTTTAATGTAGAAATTCATACTTCTGTGTCCTTCCTTGATACTAGGATCCGATTAATAACAGGGTCTTTGGTAACTACATAATACACTAAAACTACAGATAGGAACAGGATTCTTCATTCTATTGAATGCATCATATAGATTGGTCAGTCTAATTCTGTAGTCTGTACTATAACATATTCAGCACACAGTCAGGAGATTGAGGTTTATTTTGACTAGTGATCCTGTGTGTGCAATTCTTCCTCATTTTTATTTTTACATAAAAAAATATGAGATATTTTTAGGTTAAATCTAAAAATTATATTTATGTGTAATATAAGACGCATGGATTCATAGGAAATGAAGTAGGCTTTTATGGGTGTCTTACAGTAAATGTGCTGCATGTAAACATACAAAATGTTTGTCTTTAAGAGTACTAAGACAAATCACATCAGACAATTTCTTACAGGTGCCAATGTGATTTAAAGAACAAATATCACAACATCGAAGAGGGGGAGATCTAGAATGTAAACTTCTACAAAGAGAATGTACAATGGATGTTGGATCTCAAGTCATCAACTAGTAATAAAATGCTTTCTATGAATTATTCTTATACATTTTTGTCCTTATATTTAATACAGATTTTGTGAGTACAGTTATGGACATTTGTATATGTGATATATGCTACCAGTTAAAAGTTTTTTATTTTAAATTATCATCTGCTTCCAATATCCTGATTTGCTGGTCAATAAATCTTTTTTAATTATTATCAGCAATATTTAAAACAGTTGAGTATATTTTTTCGGGACCTCAAGTATAGAAAATAAAGTTTTTCTCAACTCATATATATATATATATATTACTTGCTAAATGAAATATTAATCCTCCAAAAATAAATGTGTGTGTTAATATTTTAATAGATTAATATTTCGTTTAGCAAGTATATTTTAAAAAGAATAAAAATTATGATGAAGATTTATATTTTAATGCTATTCATTTTAACTTTCATTTAATCAAAGAAACCTGAAAAAATCTACTCTATTACTATCAAAATGATTTTTGAAGGATCATGTGACTGGAATAACAATGCTAAAAATTCAGCTTTGAAATTAGAAATACATTACATTTTAAAATACATTTCAATGGAGAGCAGTTTTTATATTTCAAAGTTTTACTGCATTTGCTGTACTTTGCATCAAATACTGTAAATGCATTCTTGGTGAGCAGAAGAGAATTCTTTAAAAACATCAGAAAATCTTACTGTTAAAAAACCTTTGACTGGTAGTGTATTTACAAAATGATATACATTTATATAATTATTAAGCTTATTTATGGATTTGTGAACTATATTTTCTATTTATTAATCTATAAATGATAAATAATTTTTTTGATAAGTGTGATATAAATATGCCACTGTAGCCCATATCTGATACTTGAATTTTTTTCTGCCTGCACATATAGGATTTCTATGCTAAATCACTTTAAATCACTCTAATGAAGAGTTGTGGACCCTTTGCGTGGTGTGTAGAATTTTTTTTTTTTTTGTATTCAAACACCCAGTAAAACTTTAGGACATTGTACAGTATATACATTTGGCACCACACCATTCCTTTAATTACAATTAACATGCATTTGAGAGTCATAAAACATGACACCGAGTCTGCATTTCAGAACATTCTTTTTCTCCTAAATAAAAGGTCTGTTTGAAATGAGAATGAGAACGCCATCCAGCACATTTCTCGTTTCTCTGATGAGAGTCATTCGTGTGATTGCTGCACAAATGGTACATCATTAGCTCTAATGCCATGGAAACCTGCGTCTGTGAATACAATCAGTCCCCAGCACAAAAATATATGCATAGGTACGGCCTGCTTTCACACCAATATTTAATTTCTGTGACTTTCGCATGACTGCATAGCTAAGCAACTAATGCAAGTTCAAATGGAGCACATAAATAAACTACTGTAATGGAGAACGGGGGAGCAGAAACGCTTTTTTCTTTGATGGGCTCTGAAAAGGTTTGTCAGACCTGAAACAAATGTGTGAATGTGATTACCTCTTACATCAGAATCTCCTGGAGGAGAAACCGATTTATTATTGATGTTTGTGGGAAATGATGGAAATTTGATTAATCAGCAGTGCGAGGAGAAAATGAAAGAGTGAATAAACACACCTTCTGCAAATAGAGGATCATGCCTTTCAGAACAGCATAGAAGGCTTTCCAGCCTCGTTTCCCTCTCGGTGCTAGAGAACACAAGCAAAAAAAAAAAACATGAAATCAATTTTCATGTTAGTCTTTCCCATTTCCCATAGTTATATCAAATTATATATCAATATACAGTCTTCACTGTAAGAAATTTCTTCAGTCAAGAGCAGGGAGTGATTTTCTGTGTCTTTTGTTGTTTGATTAATATTAAGCCGACAGTTGACAGCATGTATATAGCCTGTTGTCACTTTTTTTTGCACAAATATTTTTTTCTCAACTTTTTATGTTAATTTATTACATACCCGACAAAGGTTTGTGTGAATAACCACCATGCGCCACATTTTGACACATTTGTGCATGCATTTGAGCGCTTAGGTGCGCACCTTGACCTTTACATCCCTGCATGCACAGAAATGCTCTGAGAGATTTTACGATTTGAGATGATTTATTCAATATATGGTGTAGACTGATTCACTGAATGTAATGGAATCTTTTCAGAAGTCAATGTTCTTCGGTAATATAAATGTTCCTTGCTCATTTTTTATAGCTGCTTTCTGAATGACTGAGGAAATGTAAGCTTTATGATTAGTAACTTACAATGTTCCCATTGAATTGTTATCATGTTAAATACAAATTCAGTTACTGTATATTAAAAACATTAGGTTGCTTTTAGCCTTAAGCTAGAGTTGGTTTACTTTCTGGTAGTGCTGTCCAACAATTAATCGCATCCAAAATAAACGTTTTTGTTTTAATATTATATGTATGTGAGATCTGTTTATTTATTATGAATATATAAAAACACACACACTTATGTATATATTTCAGAAAAATATGCTATGCTTATATATGTAATACATCGATTTATAATATAATTAATATAAATATACATATAGACATGTTAATACATAAAACTATTTTCAAAATATATACTGTATGTATGTGGATTTATATACATGTGTATATCAATTTACACAAAACACACACATATATATATTAGTGCTGTCAAATGATTAATCGCGATTAATCGCATCCAAAATAAAAGTTTTTCTTTACAATATATA
>JAUMHQ010000065.1:576939-589158 GCA_032361165.1 Enteromius paludinosus
ACAATAAATCAGTCAAAAAGTTTTTGAATTGTACTGAATTCATTTGATTTGGCAGTCAGGGTTTTATTACTTGCAGACATTTAAGATTAAATTATATAATAAAAAGTTAAATATATAGGCTATTACAGTAATTTGTTAGACGTTATGTTCTTCCGGACTTTTGCTTCAAAAAAAAAAATTCTGACTGTATGTGTATATGAAAACTCAAAACAGTATGAATATTAATGCTTTTATAAACAAAATAATTCAAATATATTTTCTGTGTTAACTAACTGACATTCTCTTGTTGACCAATCTTAAATTGTATTAAAGGAATCAGTGATGCTCCATGCTGTGACAGAATATATCCAAATATGATATTAACTAAAATTAAATCTGCAAAGAACTATTGTATGCTAGACATTACAGCAAGAGATTAGCTTGAGGTTCAGGATGTTTGGTTGGGCTCAGGCAGGGTAAGATGTGGTTTGCTGTTGGGTGCAGAGAGTTGGCCAGGGCTTGCTGTAATTTAGCACAGGGCTTGCTATAATTTTGACTGTTATCAGAGAAGCACATTGTCAGTCTAATGTCATGTTTTCAAGATCATAATTACAGCTCATGTCTCAAATGCCACCAATCTTATCATTTGACTCAGAGGCACACTATCACACACACTTTTTGGACCTTAATTGGACCATGTATTTATAGTGCATTTGTGTATGGCGGGATACAAAGCCAAGATGAAAAGAAAACCATCTTTTAATGAAAAATGAAAGATAAAAATCCATCAGATTGATGCTTTAAAGGTGATGGCGTATGATATGTGGAACAGTGAATGTTGCAAATGTTCATGGGAACACTGGATTGAATTCAGGCTGATCCTAATTCCCTACTTTTTCTCTAGAAATTCTTGTTCTTTTTTATTCTTTATTCTTTTTAATTCTCTTTATTTCTGTTCTAAAAAAGCAATGGTGAATGCAAAAGTACTTACACTGCCCATTCCAGCTTCTCATTCTTGATGGAGTTATACAACGACTGCATGGAAAAAAAAAACAGAAAAAAGACAAAGGCTTAGTAAGGCAAGCATTCAGTTTAATAGAATTCATGTTCACCTGAAGCACAATTTATTTATTTAACCTCTTTAAACAATGAAACTTCAAATGCAAGGTCTGTCCCACGTAATGTGAGATCCGTGTAACTTTGATTTCATTGCTTTGGAAAACGCATCAGATCAGTGCTTGGGCTTTTATTTAATCTCACTGAAGTCAATCATGAGTTATGATGAAACACTGTCTCTTCTCGACTAATGAAGCTTTCTCATGCAGTGCCATCAGTAAAATTCATTGTGAAAATGTCACACAATTTATTTGCACTATTTATGCAAATCCACATCCAGATTCCTGTGCGAAGTGTGAGCGAAAGGTCAAACCAAACATCAAAATGCTGCAGACATCTCATTTGTTAGCATGAATATTACACACAGACCACATGCAGATGTTCAAAAGCACACGATACACCCGTGCAGGTGTCATATGACAAAAAGGGCTTCACTACATTCATGACCATGAAAGATAAAACAGACAGACATACTCTCAGCTGTCATCTGATACACTTTTCACATGAAACAACGTCAACGTAACACTGATGTGACCTACGGCAGACACTGAAGCGGCTGATATCTCATATCAGTCACCGTCTCATAACAAGCTGCTGCATGACACACGATGGGTCACCACCCGTACGCTTGTGGTCTGCAAAACACTCATTTGCTAATATGAATATGATAGAATTTTATGACATCAGTCTGTGCTTTCGACTGACAGATGGCTGCTTTTGAACGCCTGTATGTAAAAGTGCACGTGATCTGTGTGAACATGAGAATGATCAGAATGATTTCAATGCCAAACCAGTTACTTTTGTCTTAGCTAAACAAAAAAGGCAGGTAAAATTAGCAAAATATCATGATATCAAATCCTTGCAAACAACAAAGAAACATGAAATTCCTGTTTTTGACAGGCTTCTGAGTAATTAGCATTAACAGGAAAACTCCAGAATTAGTTGTGTGTTGCTTTTTGTAGTGTCCTAGACTAAGAATTTAGATTTTCAAATCATGTGTTCGGGGGCAGGGGGCAAAATACAGTACATTACCCAGAGTCAAGTCAGATATTCGACAGTCATACAGGGAAATTGTAATGGATGCTTCACAGATACAAACTGGGTAAATCAATTAATCAATCAATCAATCACTTTTATTTATATAGCGCTTATAACAATACAGTTTGTTATAAAGCACTGAACATTATTAAATAGGAGAACAGAGTGATAGTAATGTATAATGAGGAGATTAAACTGTTTATTTATCCAATGCAGAGACGGTCTCTGTAAATAAAAACAACGATAATCACTAGAAATCGAGTGTCCCCAACTAAGCAAGCCATAGGCGACAGCAGCAAGGAACCAAAACCCCCTTGGGAGAAACCAGGCTTTGTTGAGGCCAGTTCTCCTCTGGCCGGACGCCCAGCACCTAATTTCCAGTTCAATATGAAGCACGTCAGATTGTGCAAAGGACTATGTGTAGATAATGTTTTATTAATGTTTTAAGATCAGCGAAACACTAACAATTCCCAAAAAATTTTTTTACATTAGTGCTCTCAGTCACGTTGTCATGTTCCATGTGCTGTCTTGTGTTTTTGTTTTAATTCTGTTCCACGTGTTTTACCTTGTTTGTAACCCCATCCTTCTTATTAGCACTTCACTCCCTTCCAGCCGTGTTTTGTATTATGTCCTTGATTATGTGTTCATTTAAACCTGCCCTGTGTTTCGTTGGTTGTCAGTTGTTGATGGATGAGGGTGTATCCCTGTAATCCTGTTCATTTATTAAATGTTACCTGTTTCACTAAAGTCACATCTCCTTGCCGTCCTTGTCACTGAGAAGCGAGACCTTAAACGTTACAGAACGACTTACCAATAGAGGAGATGGCATTCACAGTGGGACTCGTCGCGCTCGTTCTCCGAGAACGGCCGTTTGAGGACTTTGTGTCCGAATTCTACCAGCTCGCCGAACGGTTGGGTCTCGGCATTCAGACAAGTTGCCAGTCGGCGCTGCCCCATTGAACACCTGGATTTTACAGGTCTAAAGTGGAGATTGGCGGTGTTCCTGTGTCTCATGACGGGGCTGTCGCAAATGGGTGGATCGCTGCGACTGGCTGAACCTCAACGTGAGAGCCACTCAAGTCACGAGCCGCCTGAGAGCCCAGCAGCTTTGGATGCGCACATCTCCACGGACTTCCAGAAATTTGGCCAGTAGCGCCGATCTAATCATTCCTCCTTCAAGGCCAGAAGCGCCGTTACAGACTTTTACAGATCCCGACCCCTCCAATCCAGATCCGGTTCCAGAAGTCAGGAGAGCCAATCCGGAGTCCCACGGATTCCGGTCCACTCTGGATCTAGAGTGGGACTCAGAGATGCCAGAGATAATCACGCGGATTCCGGTCCGCAGTTATCGGGTCCCAGCACCGAATCACGGTTAGGAGAACCGTTGTCCAGTCTGAGTTTCGGCCAGGAGTGCCGATCCATTTACCCGTGGATTCCAGTCCACAGTTGTCAGGTCCCTGCCCTGAATCACAGTCAGGAGAACCGTTGTCAGGTCCGGTGTCTGAGTTTCGGCCAGGAGTGACGATCCATTTACCCATGCATTCCAGTCCGTAGCTGTAAGGTCTAAGCCCAAATCCCAAATCAGTTTCGATGTTTGGATTGAGCCATGGCCATCTGAAGTTCCCGATCCGCCGTGGCCGCCCAGGGTTCCCGATCCGCCATGGCCGCCCAAGGATCCTGATCTGCATGTCATGCCCGATAGGCCTCCTGAGACTCTGCCCGTGTCGGCCTTTCGGGCACCCACCCGCCCCCAAAGATGTTCCTCTGTCGGCGTGAGGACATGCCTTTCGGAGGGAGGGGGGGGGGCGTTATGTCATGTTGTCATGGTCCATATGCTGTCTTTTGTTTTGATTATGTTCCACGTGCTTTACCTTGTTTAATGTATGTCTCTGCACTTTCATCAGCCAGCCTTTTATCCTGTTCATTTATTAAATGTTATCCGTTTCACTGAAGTCACGTCTTCCTGCCGTCCTTGTCGCTGAGAACCAAGACCTTCAACATTACACTCTCATAAATAACGTCACATATATGACAGCAGTTATTCATTTTCTTCATTTCTGTTTTAAGCTACGTGGGCTGAAGATGACCAGTAGAATGAGGCATTTGATGGCAGGCTTCCAATCAATGGTATTTTACTCATATATTTCATATAGTATACGTTTTGTTATTTATAAAACATAACGTTAATATTTTGACTTATCTACACAAAATGAGAGTAGTGTATACTGTACTGTAAGGGACATTAAATAAGAATCTATAAACAAAACTTTAATTAGTAATCATGAATATAAGAGATTCACTTGATATTTAAAATGATAAAAATAAGTGGACTGCTTTCCTGAAGAGTGTAAACAATGTGGTGTTCTTAAAACACTGATCTGTTCAAGAGGCACAACTACAGACCCAGCCAATGATCAACGAACCGCATTTGAAAACATTATTATGTATTTATTGAGGTTGCATAGGAATAAAATTTTTACATAAATTACTGACAAAAACAGTCCTGATGTGATGTAAAAATAGGTTGTGATGTAAACGGCATGCTCTAAAAAACAATCAGTTGGAGTCAATAGCCCCGCGGGCAGCACACCAACATACTGTATAGTATGCATGTATATATATATATATATATATATATAAATAAATAATAACCTGAACATATTTCTATATATAATAACCCATAAACTTCAATGTGCACATATTCCAAGTCAAATAACTTAAGCCTCTAAATCCAGCCAAATCATCAATTTCCTTTAAATTAATCACAACCAATAAATATAAGCATTAATGTCATTGACTGCATATGTGTGCAGTAATTTTACAATTTTAGTTGACTCAAAGTGAAAAGTGTCAATGTTCATAGGTGTACAAATACAAAGCAATGTTCCTCTCACATGAGATGTGTGTGTCAGTGGATACCGCCCGCTGGACACAGACACGTCACAACGATGTGTTTACAGCACAGCAGAAAACACACGGGTGTGAAAGAGGGAGCCAGTTACACGGGAGAGGCTATAACACTGGTATACACAATGTCTGTGAATCATAAATCAAACACAGTGGCCAATAAAACAGACAACCGCCATTAACCCGGGTCAAGGTGACACGTTAATGCCTTCACAATAACAGCATGCATTTCATTCAGTAACAAGAGCAAACAACAAAAAAAACATCCATCACTTAAAGAAGCCTACCAGCTTCAGGTGAAAACATAAATCCATTGTAAGGACATGGACACATCTCTTCCACAGAGAAACGCAGCATTTTGTTAAGTGCAAGTATTGTGCCCAGTGCTGCAGGCACAACACCAGCGGCACTTAATAACAGCGTTACACGAAGAGCTTTAGTCTGCATGTGAAATCATGTCAGCAATGAGATTCAAAAATCCCACAATGAGTGCAACAACATCACAATGCCAAAGAAAAATCATCTCCACTCCAGGTACACAAACACCACAGTAAATGTTACCTTCTCCTTTTTGGGCAGCCCAGTGTTGAATTCAGCAGAATTGGACACTTTGAGAGACTTGGAGCGGTGCTGGGGCTGACGCCTGACCGACTCCTCCCTGCCATACTTGACGGAGCCGCCGGCCCGCATGCGGACCTTCCCGGTCCCCTGAACACTGTTTACCCCAATCATCTCTTCAGATTAAAGCCCTTTCGCGCACACACAGCAACAGAGAGGAGAGCAAGCTTGATCCAGAGAGACGTGTGAGGAGGCGGACGAAGGGAGAAGCGTGAAAACAGACAGACAAGCAATGCAGAACGGCGCACAAACGTCTCTGCCTTCAACACACGAGCGGCACTGCTCTCTCCCGCATCACTCGCCAGAGTGTTTGGATACAGAATGATAGTTTCCCTGGAAGCAACACGTCAGTGACTGGTAGAGCCAGGAAGAGAGACACAGAGAAAGAGAGAGAGAGAGAGAGAGAAGGGGAAAGGAGCTGCTCCTCCCATTCTGAAGCAAGCCAATGTTGAGATCGATTCCTTTTTTATTTCAAAGAGCCAATGTGAGCTGCCCACCGGACTCACTCACATCTGCACACAGAACACAGGCCATCCTGGGTGACTCAAAGGATGAGAACCTGAATATTAGCGGAACAGGCTGTAGATGAGCTCTCCAAATGACACCTTAGTAAACTGCCTCTGAGGTATGCATACAGTATGCATGGCAATATTGGAGTTTATTGGAGAAACGGCCAAATAAGATTCCACTTTTGAATGCAATAAGACTTTGGTACACAACTCTCGCTGTCTTGAGGTGGTTTATGATAATAACGGCTTTGGAATAATGACGGATATTCTTTCAAACATGCCTAGCTTCTAGGCAGTAATTCAAAGATCTCCTGTGAGAAATCCATCACCTCAGTATAATTTCAAATGGAATAAATAATTCAAATTGTTCAAAGCGCATACTAATGCTCCATAAACAGACCAAGACTGGCTAAAATAAAACGAAATATGAGTGGGCAGGTGAAATTGTTTAAGTTTCAAATGTTCAGTCTGTTTTCAACACACTCATTGACCATCTCGAAAAGTGGCAAAAGCTCTAATCTGATTGGCATTCATGTTACAGGGTTACGAGGAGGAAGAAACGTTTGCGTGAAACGCATCAGGAGGTGCTGAAATTTAGGGAGGTAATATATATTGGTGCCATATAATTTAACAGCTAATATTGGTTATTGATTTTTTTTTTTTTGGTAAACATTGTGGAAACAAATGCAACCAAAGTACCTCATCCAGGGACCTATAACAATGTTTGATGCAAATTTATGTCAGCATGAAGTTTTTTTGAAAGACAGGCTCTCTCTAACCCTTACAATTACACAGACTGCTTTTGCTGGTGTGCTTCCAAGACTTCTACATTTAAATGACATCAGTTATGACTAGCTAACCTGTTTGCATGTTGAAACGAGAACCACGCAGAAACAAGGGTTTCTGTCATTTTAAGAACAGTATGAAATAAGCACCTGTCATCAGTCAAATGGTGCTGAACTGTCTCAGAAGAAAGATTGCCATCGTCCACCTTCTCACTTCTCTTTCAGATTAATATATTTTACATTTTTGCCCCTTAATATTCCTGTGCTATTGGCTATATACATAGGGGCCCTTTGAAGAGGTTCAGGGAGAGGAGAATGAGGCTTTTTTTACTTCACCTGCATGCATTCAAAAATCCTTTTTATTAGTTATCAATGCGAACCAATGATTTCACCCCAGATAGAAATATTATCAGATATTATCAGACCAGCATGCAGATTGCGAAGAACCAATTAATCATATCCCTGTTTACAACAAAAGGCAGCTAATATAAGGTTATTTTAAGGTTAAAGATCACACTATCTGAGCACTAGCTAGCTAAAGTGTGCGATTTTGTAATGTTTACCTGCTTACTGTTTGATAAGGCAGATGAACGGAAAGACTCAGAGAGGCACAAAATTCTTCTACTTGATGTTGGATTGCTGTCTTGACAGTGTAGTGGAGGAACAAGAAATGCTTTATGTATGCACTTGCAGGGCAGGGGAGCTAGTAGCATAAGCCAACGTCAAGAACAAAAGCTACAGTATCTGTGTTATGATGGATGGTGTCTGCAGTTAAGCGGTCAAAGAATGGAAGAGCCACTGACTGTGTAGCATAGAAAGTAATGCTGTAGCCAGACTGAGAATCATTGGTTTATTCTGCATGTCCACAGACTGAATCTTTCATGCAAGAATGTTGCCAAACACGGCATTTTTGGAAGAAGTGGAAGAAGAGATTAGTCCCCTTTCAACAATGAAATTTGAAGTCTGCATTCAAATTATGCATGGCAGCCAAAACCCACTCATGCCCACCAGAGTAGGTGGCACACGGTGGCTGGCTCAGAGGAGCAGGTAGGCTGTGGATCTGTAATATTGGCATGAATTTTTTTAATTTGTGTAAATTTGTGCACTAATAAGGCACAACACAAACTAAGAAAAGGTATTTTATTACATAAACAGTTTATACATAGAAAATACGAAAATGTTCTATTCATCAGAATATCCACCATTAGCAGCTATTACAGCTCTATATTATCTAGACACCCAAGCCTTCAGTTTATTCAAATATTAACTTGATCTGTGAATCTTGAATCTTTTAAAAACCTGGGCCGAGTTTAAACCATGTCGCTGAAGATTTGCAAAGGGTGTAGCCAAAGAGTGGCTTTGCATTTTCATTTGGCCCGTCTAAACAATTTTGATAATATGTTATCTAGAATTATTAACAGAGCAGATAAAATATGTCTGAAATATGATTTTATGACATTGTATCATTTAAAATATGTCGATCTTTGCTAATGTCATAATTGTAATTTTTCTGCTGTTGTTGCACTTATTGAAAACTTTTTTTTATAAATTTTTTTTTTTTAATTATTTAAAATTTGAATGTTAAAAGCAGTGATGTCAAATGATTAATCGTGATTAATTGCATCCAAAATAAAAGATTTATGTTTACATAATATATGTTTGGGTGCTGTGTATATTTATTATGTATCTGTAAATGCACAAGCATGTATGTATATATTTCAGAAAAATAGGGGTCCCCCTGGAAAAAAGGTTGGGAACCACAGACCTAACAAACATTTTTCTAACCTTAAGTATCTTTTGCGCAGTGGAAATAATCAATGGATGCTTATAAGGCCTTTATGGAATTGAGAGAAAGAAATGTACTAAACGACTGTGGCCAAACTCTGCTATAGCTTACATGCGAGAAGATATGAATCAATTGTGGCATAATACTCCTTTTATGTAGAAAACAGCAGAGACAAATAAACAGTTTGAAGGGCATTGCTCGATGACAAAAAAAAGTGCTGCATTACTCAAGACTGCAACAATCGAACAGCTTGTGCCGATCATGAACAGCAGGTAGTGATGTCAGTTCTGGAGCCATGCTCACTACAAAAGCACTGTAAGCAAGTGCTGACATTATGACACTTCTTACTATAGAAACAAACGCAGCACAGCTGTGTTACGGAGGGATGCCCTTCTACGGTACCTGCAATTTGTTTCTGATTGTTTTGTTAGTATTGATTCTTTACAGAAGCCACACAGTATTCTGCAGGATGCATTCTGAATTTCCTTGTGTTCGAATACAGTATGGTTCAAAGAGTGTATCTTGATGTTAAAAATACATTTTTGAATATATGCATGCATGCATGCATGCTTGTATATTGTGTGTATTTTTTGTCCTGTGCCTTTTTAATTGGATTTTTAACGGGACTGGGACATGATCCAGAGTTCAAGGCCTCAGCTCTTCATGTGTCGGAAGCAAAGCACTACCCCCCTGTACAAATTAAAGATGTACAGCATATAAAAATACAAAATACAAGCCGTTTTTGTTGCTGGAAGCAAAAAGCATTTTAATAACTCGACATTTAAAATGACATTGCAAGTTCCTGTTTGAAATTGTAACTTTTCCACAGGTATTTTAGATATAGAAAAAACATAAATATATTTACCAACCTCAGTGCCGTGTCAAAGAAAAAATGTCAAATATAGTTTTTACTGCCTTGTTTTTAAAATGAGCCGAAGTAAGGCTATGCAATAAACTGATGACAATAATTAATTGAATTTAATTTTCCTTGATAAAAAAAAAATTAAATGAATTTAATTTTCCTTGATAAAAAAAAAACATGAAAAGTTAGATAAATGTTTGATATAACGTTTATGCGGCAAAAGAAGAATGAAACGGATTTGAAACGTGCCACACAGACTGTTTATCTTCTTAAAACAAAGTTAAAATGTGTCCCTGGAGCACAAACCCAGTCATAGGTAGCACAGATATATTTGTAGCAACAATATGTTTATATTATACATTTTTCTTTTATGCCAAAAATCACTAGGATATTAAGTTCCATAAAGATATATGATATATATACCACTATATATAATTATTTATTTTGAATTATATATATATATATATATATATATAAAATATTGTCCTATTCTAACAAACCTTACACCATTTTTTTTTTTTTTTATTTCAATTTTACTGGAACAAAAATCTGAAAGAAATAAGGATTTGACATTTATTGTGATTATCACTGACATCCACTAGTATGAAAAAAAAATAAATAGCGATAATTTTTCACCCATACCGCAGCCCTAGCCTCAAGCATAAGAACCTTTCTTGATTCCTGTGATGCAACCCCCTTTATGTGAGTGAGACAATATTGACAACAGCTGAAATAACTGCACATAAAATATTTCAGTTATCTTTTGTTATCTAGTGCAAAAGACAGAGCATTTTCAAACACATCTGATGAAGGTTTTATTAATATTATTCTCAGCAGGTTTGTCATCAGGTTGCTTAAGACGGCATGGTCACTTGCCAGACAATATGCCTTAATGTGACGAGTGAGCCAATGGGCTGATGCATCATCAGGCCCATCTGTTCTCTACAGTGAGCTGGAGAGCGAGTGGCTCCTCAAGCAACCAGCATCCACTGCTTTACAGGTTTCTGTGTTAAATCAGTCGCACCTAATTTAATATTTTTTTAGATTTATATATTTTGTTACTGCACAATGTTTTTAAGTACAATTTCTCTGACTGATCTGCCAGATATTAATATTTAACTAATGCCCACTTTTTCGAAAGGTTATAACTACATGTATAGAAAGAGTTAATAAGCTCATGATCTCAAATGAATGCATTGTTGCACTTTCACAGAAAGTAGCTAGTTGCCCAGTCGCTGTATTATTTCACTTGCTCACTAAAGCCAACTGTTTGTCACATTTAGTGCTTGGCAAGTGTAAATTTTAGACTGTGGTAGTACTGACAGCATTCATGTCATCTCATCACACACATGTTCACGCTGGGACTGATCTATTGTGACAAAGCGACTGGACGTCATTGAGCTTAACATGAGTCGGAGGTGACATGAGCAACAATGACCTCTGGCAATGCAACAAAGTTGAGTTTTATGAACTTTCTAATGAGCAGTGATATGGCCATAATGACCATCAACAAAGTTCACACGGTGGTCATATCGGTGACGCCCCTTCCCAGATATTTGAAATGCTGAAATCCGAAAATAAAAATTGTGCTGCTGTTCACATTGTCATTTAAATGCGACTACCATCATTAGTGACTCGCATGCGCAGAAGACATGACATTAGCCACAGCACACTGTGTTCATCCAAGTTTAACCTAGCCAACCGTGAACACACACACCCGGGCTGCAGCAGCCGTGGAGCAGTTGGGGTAACGGTGCGTTGCTCAAGGGTCTCATTTCAGTCATGGTATTGAAGGTGGAGAGAGTGCTAACTGTTCACTCCCACCACCTACAATCCCTGTCAAACCTGCAACCTTTGGGTTACAGGTCCGATTCTCTATCCATTATGCCAGCTATAAAAATAGCTCCTGCTCGTGTTAGAGTGTGTTTAGCGATTTTTAAGTTAATGTGCAATTGGAGCCTAAATAATGAACTGATAAGAAGATTTTAATCTTCCTCCCCAAATCGCATGAAATACAACATATCCATTTAGACTGAAGTCGCATTGCAAAACATCGGATATGTATCTGATTAAGGAAAGTGGCCTGGGACTGGTCTGAAAAAAATGTGTTTTTTTTCATAAGAAAATTAGATGTGTGTCACATTTGGGCAAAAAAGTCTGATTTGGGCCACTTTAGCATGCAATGTGAACTAAGCCAAAGAGACTTTCTTAAAATTTAGGACTACAGGCACAATATTATGATTTTCCAACACGCATGTAGGAGTAAAATATATCTGTTATACAGCATCTGCTATGAATGTGAGTGAAGACAGTGAAGCTGATGCGATTGGACACTGCAAATGAAAGCCTGAGTAGAATGATTTAATTGCTGTGAAGTGTGAAGACACATTTATACTGCGCTATACATAATACATGTATTATGCCAGGCAAATATAATATATATACCCCTATTCTTGTCTTATGACTATATACTTAACTTTGATTAACTTTTATGATCCATTTCAAATGTTGACATCTATGTAACATATTTAAGCTCAATAAAGGAAATATAGATATTGATATAAATAATTACTATTAATTATGATTAATTACAATTATTTATATTAGCTGCCAGTAGTA
>JAUMHQ010000065.1:605422-624281 GCA_032361165.1 Enteromius paludinosus
CCCTGAAAATAATTGCACACCTCAGAACGTTCGTCAGCCAATCAGATTCAAGCATTCAACGGCCCCGTAGTATAAATCAAATATTGTACTGACCCCAAAGGTTGGAACAGTAGTCTAGAAGAGAAAAGAAGGTTTGAGTGGGATATACTAAAGACAACAGGCTTCAACTGTGGGACAAGCTAAAAAGCATGCAAGTGAACAAAAATCTGGACCATTTTTGCTTCAAAATGCCATCTATTTTTTTGTCAGCTTTCAGGAAAACAGTAGTTGACTTGAAGCTAACATCCATTAAAGCATTAATTAAGTCTTTATTTGGTTCCACAAAGTAACTTTTGATTTCTTAATGTAAAATATATATTTCTTTTTTTATCTTTTAAATACTGTCAAGCCAAGACAGGTTTTTGATGAGATTTACCCATCTGCACCTGCTCTGTCTCTATATAACCTGTGTGATATGCATAACACTTCCCTCCACAAATGCAGCCATGTATTGTGTGTGGGCGTCTGGCATACATTTCTGAAAAGATCCACGGCTGCGCAACTTTCAGCTGTATTCACCCACATGACATGAAACTAAACAATGTTTGAAATGAAAGCGTCTAGAGAAGTGCTGCGGCGTGGGCATGAAATCTCTACGTCTCCATGGCACATGCGTTCTACTGAGCGTGTCAAACTCAAAAATCAGCATCCTCTAAGTTCCAAGACACATGATCAAACTCCATGGAGACCAATGAGAGGAGCTATTCTTAGAGAACCCGGAATGCACTTCACATTTCACTGAGGAAATGGTGGGGGGGTGCAGAACTTTCTTCTTCAGTTTACTGTAGTTACTAATGGCAGATATCTGAATCATTTCTTTCGGGTTTTCCTCCTCTGCTTGAATTAAGCTATTTATATTTAGGCACATTCAGGCAGATTTCACACATTCAACCCTTAACATTTGATCACAGATAATATGCACAGTAAAATCAAACACAAAACATCTAAGAACAAATCAGTTTGACATCATTGACTCACTAATAGGTTTGGGTCGAGAAACGGTTCCAAATTTCCAAGAACTGGGTATTTCGAAAAGACACATGCTTTTAGATTCAGGTCAACAATTTCTGTGTTCTCGTTTTAATGTGATTTTAAATAATTTAAGCACGGGATGGTAAATAACTTGCACACACATTTGAAGAACAAGCAGAAAACGTTACTTTTCTTATAAAAAGTAAACTTACTTTTTATAAATTTTAGGAAAATTCAAACAATAAGTGTTGTTTCGATGTGGCATAAAAGATGGCTGTACAAACGCCTCAGTTCTAACAGCACTAACTTTTTTCGTTTTAATGTGAAATAAACATGAATGAACATCTCATGCCTTGTGTAATCACTCAATCAGCATTTCAACTGCGAAAAGATGTCAATAAAACAACTTGTAATCAAAATGTTTACAAGCATTTCATTTCATAGTTTCCTAGAGAAATGAATTCTAGTTTTTCGTGAAATATTAGACAACATACTCATTATATTTTACCTTACCTGTAAGTGATGTCTTATTTATTGTGTTTAAACTTTACATAATGTCATTATGTGTTTAAATAAATCTGTTATGAAACAAGTGGCAGCCACTAAGTTAAAGAATAAATATTAATTTTAAAGTTAATTAAAAAAAAGAAGATGTGCACTTTGCATGTTTGTATATGAGTGCTGTTTAATACATTTAAATATTACAGTAATAACAGTAATAAAATTTAAGTTTGGGCTCTGTTGTTAATTGTAACTTTACAGTAACTTAAAATGGCTCTCTATAGTTTAGAGCATAATCTGAGGTAGATTTTTATTCTTACTAAAACTTCAGATATAACTGAATTTATTGTTATGCTGTTTAATTTTAAAAATAAGAAGCAATTTTATGCTTAATTTTGTTTGCTTAGGTCATGTATTTGTGTCGTTAGACCCCAGGAATATCATTATAAATCAATCATGTCTTAAGCGAACATGAACAGTTCTTCACTGAATATCTTTTGTAACTTCAAAGAGAAAAAACCTAAGAAAACTTCAGTATTCAGTATCAAACCTTGGATGAACAGAACACTTTGTAAAAAGATAGAAAAAATATTTTGATATCTAAATGTCTAGCTTAACTTATTTTTAATCCGATTTTTCCTGATCTTGCTGAAATCGAGACTAGGAATCAATAAGTGAAAAATTTAAATGATACCCAATCCTACCCGCTAGCTAATGAATCTCTGGGCAACATTTCAACCTTTACAGAATTATTAGTTTTTAACAATTAGACAATTATGCACATTTAGTTTCTTATTTCTTTTTGATTTGAGCTGAAATATGACCCAGACATATCCTTTTTTCAGAGGGATCATTCGATTTACAGATAACATGCTCTGATAAGGGTAAATGTTGTCTAAATTCATGTGCTTTTGGCAGAACAAACTGTCAGTTTTCATTTAGCTGGTAATACGGGCAACTCTAGCAGGGGGTCAGAGGTCACTTACTGGGCCATGAAGGTCAGTGTTGAGCAGCATTAGCGCACAGGTAAGGCAATGAACTCCATCTGCAAACGTCAATGAAACATTCGGTCACACTCACATACAGGTCAACAAGAATGAACATTATTTTTATCAGAACTTCTGATATCACACGCACATTCATCTCTGCATCAGGAGAAAGTCTAACATCACTTCCATGGCAACAGTCCTAGCAACAAGGATAAGGTTTAGCTTTTTTACCATATACTGGTCATAGCTGTTACTAAGATGGTTGCTATGGAAGAAACATGACACTGTAATACACTGTAAAAATAAGCGATTAAACCCAATCATGTTTCATGGAGAATTAGTGAAGAGAGGATTCATCCAGCAGATAGTTAATGTTGTGCAAAACCACAAATGTTTTATTTATATATTCCATAAGGTGCTACTTATGCTGAGCCATTAAACACAGAAATAGTCCTTGGGCCATATTTTTTTAGAAAATATAAGCCAAGCTAGTTGGCTTGTTTTTTGAATTATGCCACACTATCTGTCTTCTTTCACAGGAGTGAGCAATTTAAAACCAAAATATATAGCACTAAATATTTTTCATTTTGGTCGTTATAAATATGTACTACAATATACAAGTTTTTTATAGAAATGTGAAAGAAAACCAACTAAAAAAATAATGGTCTTTATGACAACTAATAAAGTAATTACAATATCTGTAAATTTAGATTGCAAATTTGATATTTTTTTCCAAAAACAGTCATTAGAGATGGTAAGATTCATGGATTCAGACATAAAAGTTGCATCAATTTAAAAAAGTGTTCATCAGTTTCAAGTTTCATATCGTGCATCACAAGATAAGTATTTCTAGAAAATTTGTGTTAAAAAAATTTATATATATATATATATATATATATATTTATTTGCATATAATTACTTGTAGATATGTAGACCGATTTCTCCTTTCTAAACTGTTTCTCAAGCACGTTCTCTCATCACTTCAACATTTATAAGACGTCCCACAACACTATGGGAATTGAGTCATAAAATAGTAGCTATAGTAAAATAGCTGTCTGCCTGAACCAAAAACATAAATCTCTCTTGCATAGCATCATATTTATTTTACATTGCAGCATATTGTCTTGTGATGAATCAAATCAAAATCGGACTGCACTGTATCGTAATAGGAGTGAATCATTTTACAGCTGCTTTACAGTATCTGTACTTTAAATGTACCGTAGCGTTGGCTATACATCGAGATGTGAATCGCATCAGACACAGTTAAGGAGATGCACATCCCTTCAAGCCATTCCGCACCACAATAATGTACGGTTAGCTGTAAATATGGTGAAATGAATCCAAAAAGGTGAAAAAGGGTTCCAGCATAATGTGGAAGGCTGTTTCACCCTTTTAGAGTTACAATAACAGTGGCAGACATAAGAGACAACTTTTTACTTTGTTGTTTTCACCGTATTACAGTATTTATTTATTTATTTTTTTAAGATTTATTTTTGGTATATTTGCTTTTAATTTTGATAGATAGGACAGATCAAAGCTGACAGGAAGCAAAGGGGGAGAGAGACAGAAGGCGGGACGGGATCGAGAAAGGTCTGCGAGTCAGGACTCGATTTGCAACACCCAAAGCACAATGGTGCCACATGTCGACATGCTGCCCACTAAGCTATCGGCGCCGACACAGAATTTTTTATTTTGAGTAAATTCTACTTCACTACATCCCAAGAGGTAATATTATACCTTTTACTTTACTTCCATGTCTAAACCGGTCACAAATCACACTAAAAGTTTAATTTGTGAATCAGGCTGATCCATTTAAATGCTGAATTAGATCTAACTGAGATGTCAACGAAACACAAAAAATGGCATGAAAAGTTTAAAAATTTTGAATATTAGTACCGATCATTATAAAGAAAATTATATTTAGGTAATGACTGTCAGATTTTTGTGAAGTAAATCTATTATAAAAGCGTGAGCTGTTTAAACCATGCAACCTCAGTACCTTCTGTTTTTATGCTATTTGTAAATATTTAATTACACAAATTTTGCATTTTCTTATTTTAATCTACTACATTATTCCACATGTTAATATGTTTTGGTAATAAAACAAAATGTTTACTTATATGAAGATCAATGTTTGTTAAATGAATGCACAATTTTTCTTATTAGTGCTGATTAATGACTAGTCTGACAACTGCTGGGCAGAAAAAAATAAACCTATGTGTACATTTTACTTTAAATGCTTTAGCACATTAAAAAACAAGTACTTGTACTGTTGCTAGTAAAATAAAAGTCAAATTTGAAATGAGTACTTTTACTGGAGTAATGTTTTATTAGGATATCTGTAGTTTTACTCAAGTACTTGATTTGTGTACTTTATCCACCACTGGATACCAATGATCTTCAACTGACCTGAAATAGTAATCTTGTAAGTAACAGGTAAATGAGAAAGTTGAGACATGCAGTACCTTGTCCAGTGATGATGGTGGGATTACACTGATAGTACCGATTAGAGAAATGAATTAACACCCGCTCTCTCTCCTGAGTCTCGCCCATTAGTGAGAATGCTTTCAGAAAGCATCTGTAACACAAAAACAGCAATTTAACATGACCATGAACTTCATCTTGTTTAAAGGCTTGTGTGCGGAGACTCATCAGGGGGCCCAGTAACAGGTCCAGATACAAGATACAAGACAAAAAGAGCCAACAAAGTTCTTCAATCGCAGCAAAAACATGAATGATGTGTGTGGGCACACCACAGGATGAAATAAAGACCACATAAACCACATGAATGAAAAAGTCTGGGAACATTGGGCAATTCTATTCTAACCTTGGCAAGAATTACTCCTGAACTGTGATCAGACATGGCCCTAAAATAAATAACTAATAATAGTAAAATCTTCAGCAAAGTCTTCAAAAAATTCAAACATAAAAAAAAACTTTGTTCAGCATTCTTTGTTTGCAATCTTAATTTTTGAATTCAGTTTTTTTGAATTATAATTTTTACATTTTGAATTATACAATATTTAATTATTATGAGGTTATGTTATATACAACTAAAATGCGTCTCATGAGTTTGTATGTTTGTGGTTATTAACTCTAATATGTTTTTTGCTTGCAATTATATCATAAATACATTTACACTTACATTTTGTTATCTTTTGGCTTATAAATTAATCTGATAAATGTAAGTTTTATTGGTAAATTATTTATTTGGCACAAAAAAGGTAGAATTTAGACATTCTCACACTGAGATGTTATGACTGCAAAATAACTGAATGAAAAACATGAGATGTACCTGAGTGATTGGTCCAATGTCATGTCTGTAAACTCAAAGAACTTGAGGTACTCTTCAGCAACCATTTTACTGAAGTCATTACTGTAACACAAACAGAAAATACACATTGCATTTGAACAGATTCTGATATCTGAATCACATTTTATAAGAGTCAGTGTTTACTATAAAATCACACAATTTTGTTGTACTTACAGTAATATGAGAAATATCAGTGTAACATAGAAATCAGACAAACATTTTAGTAGTTTATGTTGAACAACCCTGAAAAGACATGAATCTACCGTGACATGACTCTAAAATGGAGAGGGATGCAGAAGAGGATTCACAGCAGTATAAAGCACATTGCATTAGAAACATGCTTTCACTGTCAAGACATATTAATGAGTTTGCAGCAGTGCTGCTATATGACTGAGATTTGACATTCATAGCTCCCACACTTTTTGATCAATGAAATTAAAAGTATCCCTGAAATTAATGCATTCACTTATAATGCTTAGTGTACAAATGACTGTAATGGACTTCCTGTTGGTGCATAGTTTGTATTTGTGCAGTGCTTTGTAATGACTCATCATTTCTGTTTAAACACTGTAACTTTTAATGTACATTCAAGTGCAATTTGTTTGTTATTATACGGCATGCAATTTTTCTACATTTGGCATTACTGCAGTGCACATTGATTTCTATTCTCTGAGATGATTTGTACTTTATGGATTTATCTTTTTCTTCATTCAAGTAATAAATATGCCTTGCAGCCATGCTTAGATAATACAAGCATCTCCCTTCTAGTGCTATTAGAGCTTAGTGCTGCCTTTGACACTATAGACCATAACATTCTCCTGGATAGGTTTGAGAATTATGTTGGCATTAGTGGGTAGGAATTAGTATGGTGTACGTTCTACCTAACAAGGGGAAGAATAACGATAAATCGTTTGATCTTATGCGTTGCAATTCTCTCTGTAATCGATTCTAAGTTTTAGCAGCAGAAGGTACTGAATAATTTTGAAACAGCTTGCTTTCAGTTCTTTACACATACACTTGCATAATCGTTCAAAAAGGTTGAAGTGAATTACAAAACTGTTCACAGTGGGTTGTGTTTACATTAATCTTGCATTATACTGTAAGCGCATAAATGCTTAGGTGCAAGTAAACTTAACCACTCAGATGTACGCATAAGCGACCTTCTTCGTGAGCATTTAATTATGAAGTTAAAAACTAGCCTGAAGTGCCATCTGCTGTTGAAAACTAAGTTTAGAATTGATTCAAGAGAGAATTGCTATACAGTAAGAAAATCAGAGAATCGATTCAGTAATCAATTTATCATTACATCCCAATACCTAAGCAATCCCCTATCCTACCAACCGGTTTGTTTGTGTTATTGTGAAGATGTCCAACCCAACAGACGTATGTAGTCCCACAGGGCTCAGTATTAGGTCATCTACAGTTACAGTAGATACTGCAGTTACTGACAATAATTGTCTCCAGACAGCACAGTAAGACATTATTAGTTTCATTACAGATTTGCGCAAAACAGTCTTTTATTGACATAAAATAATGCAGTGTTTCCATTAGCCGATATTATGCGACTAAAACATATTTTTTCCTCTCACAATAAGTCATGGCATCGGAAATTTGATAGGTTTACGAAAATTGCAACCACCACTCTGGCCATAATTTTTATTCTATCTAGATCCGTCCCGTTACAGGGTTGCTATAATTTACTAAACAGCTGAGCTTGGTCTCCTTATTTAAATCAAGCTGCTTGAGGAAGACGGTTGAGAAAGTGCAGTGAGTGGGTGTGGTTTCAGCGCTATAAGCAAACAGGCCACCAGTGTTTGAGAGCAGACAGGATTGCTTTTTTTTTTTTTAAGATTTTGATTTTATTTACTTAGCATTCAAATTTGGCTGGGTGGTTAGTCATACATTTTTCTGTGGTGTGACAAACTCAGAACATACATTTAATATTGACTTACAAAGACTTTAAGACTTATCTCAAATATAATGTAGTAGTAGTACTAATAAATATTAATAAAACTTGGTTTTTAAAAGGAATAATCACAATTATTTCCTTTTTAATTTAAATAGAAACCTTCTGTTGTGCAGCACTCTGCTTGGCAAATATTAAAAGGGTTTAATTTTCATTTGATTACCTGAAAAATTAATAAACATTTTATAGCACACTGTTATTGTTTTAAAAAAATAGGTTTAAAACACAGGTCTGTGGTTCTTAACTTCTTTTTATTTATTCACCATTTGTAAACACTCTCAAATATTATTTATATATATATATAATATAAATGTTTGACAGCTATTATTTATATTAAAACTATATTCACTGAATGCAATCGAGAGCTTACACATAGGAATCAAACTATATTAGCCCTATATTAAAATTTGCACAACTTGGGTAATGGATGCGTGGCTAGTGATGGTCTTCAGACAGCAGGAGAGCAGGGCTGTGGAGGCGGTGCTACAGAGAACACTGGAGTAATGATGCTCTCCTCTAGAGTACTGTGTCTGGCACTGAGAGTGCTTATGAATATGGATAAGTGCCTGTATGTTCAAATCTTTATTTCCAGTGTGTGTGTTTGAATGTGAGGAATGAACTTAAAGGCTGGGGGTGGTTCTTTAAGGGGCTCAGGGTGCTTAACTGCTCCAGTGCAGTCACTGACCTAAGGTCATATACAGATCTGATTGGTGCTGACAGTGGCAAAGAAACATATCTGAGAAATAACTGTGTGCACAGTTCACCACGGTAATCTAGAAGATCGAGTTGTTGTTTTAGACGCTTGTATACAGGCAATGCAACGTAGTAACAAGATCTTTTGGTATTAGAAACATAATTGTGCTAATCTAATAATACTTTAGGAAGTGCATTAAGGAGCATTTTGAAATTTAGGAATTTGTAAGATTTATTTTGGTGGTGTAGACAGATTTGTTTCATTTTAAGGTCAAGTGGAAATACAAGCCAATGGGAACCAGCAACTACGTGGCTATCCACATTCTTTAAAATACATTCTTTTGTGTTAAGCAGAAGAAAGAAATTCATACAGGTTTGGAACACCTTGAGGGTTGGGATGACAATTTTCATTTTTGGGTGAATTTCAATTTTTCATTTTGGGTATTTGTAATAAAATGAATGTTTAAAAAAAAAAAAAGACCACTTAACATGCCTAACACCATTTTTGTGTAAACACTGGAATTAATTCAAAATAAATCTGGCTTAAATATGCGGACTGTGCAGACACACTCCTTTATTGGCGTTAGAGAACTGACAACTAGCCAAGTACGGAAGTACACAGAATGACTTTAAACTCTTTCACATATTTTGATTTAATGCGCCACTCTTTAAAATGGAGTTAAGCACTGAAATTACATAAAGTTATAAAATTACATCAATTTAAGCATAAAAAACACTGGTAGTGGATGCTATTGGTAGTGCTTTTTAAAACACCTTTCCTATGGCATACTACATTTTATTTCTGCATTGTCAGTGAGGATTGCTTGGCTCAAGGACATTCCATTGAATTGTGCTCTAACTGGCAGAAATCTTGAACTGAATAACGAAAAGTTAGTGATGTTTGACACTGCCAGACATAAAGGTAGCTGTCTTTTATTGTAAACAGTCTGCAAAGTTGTTGATCAAAAAAAGAAAGATATTGTCTCTCAAAAGCGAGAGTCGACTTAACGAGTCGTTACATTTTCGGTAACGATCCCGGGTTGGGGACCTAGTAACATTGCCGGGTTCAGTCCCGGAATGAGCTCTGTACGGAAAAGCCAATGAGTAACAGATGTGTCGTAGTGATGACGTAGTTATTGCACGACTCTTTAAATGGGTGTTTTCAATAATATGAGATGTATGGCTGAAGGCACTCACTTCTTGCCCAGATGTTTGGCGACATCCGAGCGCCGGAAGCCCTCCAGCTGGTAGAGCCGTCTGGCCAGACGTCGGGCAGCTTCCTGGTCGCTTCGGCTGCCATTGTGAACAACATCTGTGTCCTTAAGACATTCCACACCATCCATGTCTGAGTCCCAGTCAGACAGAGCGTCCTTCAGCCCTGCATCGCTGCTGAACAACAAACAGATCACAGTTAATTACAATAAAGATGGGTCACGATAATCCAACAACCGACTGATTCTTTTCAATACTTTTTCTTTTATTTAGTTTCAAATGTTTTGTATATTTGCTTTAGCTGCCAGTGTACAACCTAAAACCTTTATACTTGTATCCTCTATACTTTTTGTGTCAGCATAAAATGCATGTGACCCTGGAATACAAGGTCAATCATAAGAGTGGAGAATTATACATGAATAAATAAGCTTTCCATTGGTTGTTTGTTAGGATATGATAATATCTGGCAGAGATTATTTGAACTAGGCCTATCTGAAGTTCTGCAATCTGAGAAATTAACCTTTAAATTTGTCCAAATTAATGCATATTATCAATCAAATATTAAGTTTTAATATATGTACCGTAGGAAATGTACAATATATCTTCATGGAACGTGATATTTACTTAATATCATAATAATATTTGGTGTATTGTTGGCTATTGCTACAGATATACATCCATGCAACTTTTGACTGCTTTTATGATCCAGGGTCACATATAGTGATGTATTTCCAAGTGAAAATGCTTTTTATATGTCAGCAGAGAATAGTACACTTAATCTGCCTAAATGATACGCTGACTATCAAGAAGTTCCTGGACATTCATTCAATTAACCCTGTATAAGTGAGCAGAGGGTGGATTTCTTACTAATTGAAATCCGTTACTGATTTCCAAATTCAAATGACAAAAAATAATGTGTTCATCAGATCAACAATGTTGAAACCTGTAATAATTTTTTTGTTAACCCAGTCTTCAAATGCTGTTTAGCCACACAACAATTGACTTTATGTGAAAGTCCACAAAACTGAAAGATGTTCTGAGTGTATATAAGTGGTAGGCTATTTTATAAAAGAACATTTAAAAGATAAGAGGAATAGAGAGAGAATAGATAAATTATGAGTAATGATTACGAGCACCCTGCCCGCACCATCAGGCACATTTTACTGGAGAGAAACTAAATGCAAAGCCAACATTGACAGGCAGACATTACAGAAGACCAATGTCATCACAGGCTTCTGCCAACAGCGATAAAAACCAGAACTACATCAGAAACAAATGTAACGATCATCACCTGCTGTCCTCCCACATCAATGACATCATCCAAGAGTCCAATCTGTTTTATTCTGGTTCTGGCAACACTTCAGAGCCATTACACACTGAAGGACAATACAGACTAATGCCAGCTGTGTCATGAGGCCTGGATCTGAAGGAGGTTACGATCCTTCGAACAGAACTTCATCTGAGATCTGAACAGAGATGTGACACTGAGATGCAATGAGTTAAATAAGACAAATGCTTTTTAATTTCTTCTCTGTAATGACCAGGCCTGAACAGGTGGAGATGAATGACCATGAAAAACAATTAAACAGCTTTGCTTGCTGAAGCTGGTTTAACAGTGCCATCTGGTGAGGGCCTAAACAAATGACAACAAACACCAAAATTTTAGGAAAGAGATATTTTGTAGAAAATAAAACTGAGTCAGTTCACTGGCAGGGGTTGACTGGCCGTTTTGTTTTTCTGTGTTTCCTTAGTTTACAAACATTCCCACAGTTAAGGACACCAGCTGAGAAGTGAAGGAAAGTATAAAAAAAAACGTTTAGGGCCCTGTGCATTTAATTTTATTTTTCTCCAAACTCCTTTTTTTCTAAAATACTTTAATGGTAAATTTTTTTATGAATTAAAAGCATGTCTAATTAAACGAAACCATAAAACTTCCATTTTAATAATTAATTTCTGCCAAATAATGTCTGGTAAATACCTTTTTTCTGGTAAATATTAATTAACAAGTTATATTTGAATAATTATTTTATTAGATCATTCCATTAAGTAATATATTTCTGTCACCATTACTTCATGTTTTGCTTTGAAGACATTTGAGTTTCTGTTCCTTTGCAAATACACTGGTCTAAATTAACTGCACAAACATCATAACAGAAGAACAGATTTTGACAATGGGATAATAAGAACAATTTAATTAGGAATGTTTAATTATTGGAGATTCTGGGAGTATCAAGATACATACATTTACATCATTTTCAGAAAATGTCAACAATGCCACTTACAGAATGACAGAAAATGTACAAGACGATCACTGCTTACCTGTTCATGACTTATAAAGAGCCTGTTAGTCTAATAAAAAATAAAAACCAATGAATGGACCTTTATGATATATTCTAGAAAACAAATGGCAGAAATGACAATAATGAAACTAAAGTTATTTTCCTCGTCTGGACAGATTTCCTCATCTAAAGGTTATTTCAGGTTTTACCGGTTTTCTTTCCTGATAAGTGAATGCTATCTAAGCTCATGTAAAAGGCAAACGTGACACATTTACTCATCTTTTAGTTTAGATGTTGCAGCACACTATATATGCACATCTTGTTTTTCCAATTTCAGTTTCTGAAGTTAATTATTTCTTTATATTATTATATGCATACATAAACAGTGCAGTTCAAAATGTATTATTTACATTTTTGGAAATGACAACATTTTTGTGAAATGCCTTTTATACATTGGGTTGTGTAAAAAACTCATTTAAAAGCAGCCATGTTGTCTCATGTAAAGCTCACTGTGAAACACTTGCAACTACTAAGCACTACTGATGGCTCAGCATCACATCCTACTGATACGTATTTAAAATTATAATACGATATAATCAATACAAAGCACCAAACTTCTTTAATCTCCAATTATTAGTGTTTAGGATTTGTTTTGCCCTCTTTAGCATTTAGTTAAGGCATGCAAATTACTCATCCTTAATTACTCATAAATCATTTGCAGAAAGACGATTTGGCGCCACTGCAGGGCAAACTGTTTTTGTTGTGAGAATATATCAATGTTAAGCTTTTAAATTAGCCTTGCCACAGACACGGTGCTGAGATGAGTGACTGATGAGAGTGCATGTGTGCACAAACCATATCTCACTGCTGCCACACATTGCATCACTCACACTCAAATATGTATATGACAGTGCGCTCCATTTGAATGTGTACAACAATTCAGCTCCCAGTGGCCCTTGATGTCATGGGTGGAGCTTAGATATTGCAATTCTTTATACAATTAGGCAATATTTTACATTTTTCTGGATTAACAGCACAAAACGCACTGTGTTGAGCACAAGTTCATTGCAGATTTGGACAACAAAAGATATGAAAGTGTTCTCCCCTGTTTCAAACAAAGCCTATTTAGCTGAAAGGCCTATTTATTTTGCTAACCTAATTATCCATGATTACAAAAGTTAGGTGCATCTTATTAATCTGCATAAGGCATTGCTGTTTCTCCCTTCCTGTCAATGACCCTCTCAGATTTTTGCAATGGGAGTCGTGTCAGTGATTTTTGTTATGTTTTTTATCAGCTGTTTGAACTCTCTTTCTGACGTCACTCATTCATTACAGAGGATCCAGTGGTGATGTTATGTAACGATACATTTCTTCAAATCTGATCTACATCTTGAGGGCAAGTACATTTTCATTTCATTTTCGAGTGAATTATTCCTTTAAAAGGGAGTTATTTAAAAGGCTGAATCAATGTAATACAATGAAGCCTAGTACAATAATAATAGAAATCAACACCTACATTTTAAAACTTCTCAAATATTAAATAAGTAGTTAAAAGGGATGTGTTTTAGAAATTGGACATGCCGTAAATACAAAGCCTGCTGTTCTGGTGATATACCACAAGGTGACAGTCACAGCAGAAACAGACCAACAAAGCATCACACTAAACCAGCACAAAACATCAAAGATATAACGTACATAAATACAGGCGTAAAAACCTTCAAGATCTTTAGAAACAATTTATCATAATCATTTTAAAAGGGCAGTTTATATTCATGATATCAGTTTAATATTTAATGTTGCACAATTGGTTAAAACCACTGCAAAGCATAAGAGCATGATGCGTTTAAGGTAGACCAATGAAATGCAGTTGTTAACCAAGTGATAAATACTAACAACAATGCCATTTCAGAGAGTGCATGTTGTCTAAAATCTGTTTTTTAATAAACATAGATGCATGCATATTTCTATTGAAGACTCTCTGAATAAGAAAGCTATTAAGACTTCAGAATTTGAGCTTTAGAAAGTATTTATTTGATATCTTGAATGCACCATTATTTTAAATATTTATAATTTATTTCCCCAGAAACTTTTGTTTATCTGATTTTAATAGTTTGTTTTTCTTCGTTTCTTGTATTGTATGCATTATGTATGCTACTTGCATTTATATTGAAAAAAAAATCTTCTTTGCAAAACCACCAATATTGTGAAACACCACCAATATTGTAAAAGTTCTTTAAATGATGACTAATGATTCAGTGAAAAGGAATGGGGAAAATGTCAGAATAAAAAAAGAAAAGGTTGCAAAAATGCATCAAACGGAGATAACTTTGTGTATATATTTTTAGATTCTAAATCTACCATGGCTAGCCACTGTAAAGAACTTTTTAAATAGTATTGATGACATGAAGTATGCTTCGTGTAGGCTGCATAAAGCAAACCAATGTGTTATGAAATGGAGAGTGAAAATGGCATTATGAGTTCTTCTCTATAAGCACTGTAATCTATTTATCAGTAGTCCAGCTGAGGTAGACTCACTGTGATTTCCTGAAGTAAGAAACATTCCATTTCACTCCTCTGATTCTGCACGCGATGCGACACGACGCAACGCGTCACAACAGAACGCAACAAAACATTATAAATCACCGAGGTTGTCTTTGTGAAATGCGCATATGCATTTCGCTCAAGTCAACCCTTCAAACTTTATTGATTATAAAGGGCGCGTTGCGTTTTGATGCGTCGCGAACGTGCAGCTATCAAACTTTCAATAGTGTCTTTGTTTACCTGCGGATTTCACGCACACGTCCAGCTCGCAAACCTCCGACTCTCACGCGGCGCTTCCGTTAACATCCCGACAGAGACGCCCGCTCAAACGCACCGTGAAAGGTCAGACCTCGCCGGTTAAAGCAAGAAAAGAAAGCACTGTTTAAAGTTCGGCACATACTAGTGTCTGCTCATCTCTCACGCATTTCCCACAAACCCTTGCTGCTCTCAGCCAGACCTCAGCGCACAGAGGAGGGAGAAGAAGAGCGGGAACATCCTCTTTTTTTTAAACTATTCTTCTCAAAACAACCGAAAGAGCAGATGGACTTCTACGGAACTCAATGGCGTGCAGCCATACTAGAGCTACTAGAAATGTAGTATGCAAAGTGTGTGGTATGCAGGGAACACTGAGCAGTAGATGGGCAGATACAGTGTAACAAGGTTTATTTATTCTTGGTTCAGATATTTTCTAGATACATTAAAACGTTATTTTCACTTTTTCTTCAGTTAGGGAAAAACCTTACAGTGCCATTTAAAGCCAATTTAATCATTGTTTGGCATGAAAGAAATGACTTCATTCTGGAATGTGTGAACCGCAAGCAGAACATTTTATTCATTTCAGAGCACCACTATAAACCTAACACCACACCTCTCATTCCAAAGAGAAAACACAAGGAAACTAATTACTTTTTTTTTTAGTTTAACTCAAGCACTACGTGAAATACAACATATTACTGTGAAACTATAATGGATTATTATGAACTGAAAAAATTGTCTCCAAAAGAGACACAGAGAGGCGATGCATGAAGTGCACTGTGCTGTAACATACTTCATGATGGGGAACAGTTTTGCTTCTCTCATCACCAGAGCCGGACTCTAAACGCAGCAGCACTTCTGCAGACACTGACCACACCATGCTGGGTTTTTCTGGGGCCCTGAAGGGAGTGTCTGGCCAGCTGTGCTGCACAGACCTTCATTCTGGCCTCAGGCAGCTTGTGTAAAACTTCAACTGGTTAGAGTCAGGGCCAAAATCATTGAGCCCAAGCAAAAAAAATATAAGCTTAACAATACAGGAAACAAGATGCTTAAAACTTTAAAACATGTTAAAAAGACACTTGAAAAAAAAGCTGTGAAGGAAATTGCAAGAATGATAAAGTGATTACAGGGTTGCAGTGCACTTACTGGTGAAGCTTAATATGCCAACTATAAACATAACTGTTAAGTAAGGGATAATCAACGGTTTGGCACACATTAAAGGATTTTAAATGCAGAGGCAAAGAACCACCCGACGTGAAGTGCTCTTATTTCATGGTCATTTGTCAGGTTATAGACAAGTTAAAACTAGTTAAAAGTTAAAATTTGCTGTGCAATATTTGACCAAACGAGTAAAAATGGCAGAAAATCATGGGGAAGCTTTGACAACAAGTTTATGTGCGATCTGGGACCTCTTTCTCTCTCACTCTCTTTATGTGTGCGTGTTTGTGCACAAATTATGTTTGTGTGCATCAATTAAAGCAGCACATTAATATGGAATAGTGATTAAACTTGAATTTACCAGTGCATCAAACTGTTTTATTGCATATCAGCCAGCCAATCAGAATGCAGTATTCTGACAGACCATGAAATAAAACTATAAAGCAACACAGTAGTGCCTTTACTACGGCTGTGCATAATTGATATGAAAAAGATTTTTAAATAAATATTGACAAGATGACATTAACATTCTGCTTGAGCAAATGAATATTCTACTGTATGACAACCAGAAAATGAATATTTTTGTAATCATTGAGATTAGGGGTGAATGCATAGGGACATTTTGCTCCATTTTGTTTGAATTTAGGAAATTGAAGAAAATAAATTGAACTGCCCATCCTATTAGTTTACCTGGAACCAGTGTTGGATGGACCGCTTGGATGTAATGTCATTCTTAGCTCTGACACCTAACCTCCGACGTAAATGGAATCCAGCATTAGTTCTATTCCATTTGTTCCAAATGTGCACATTACACTTAAAATGAAATGCTAGCTTGCAGTTCATTGTGGAGAGGCAGAGTCACTTCTTTATTAATTACAAGAAATATATACAAAGATCAATCTTTCACAAAATAGACATCAGAATCAAGAAATTCAGAAAATCAAACTTTATGGCCCGGTTTCACAAACAGAGCTTAGCTTAAGTCAGGACTAGGCATTTGTTAAATTAAGATATTTAAGCAACTATTACAAAAATACCTCATAAGAAAATACTACAGGTGTGCATCGTAACACAGAACAATGACACTGACATGATTTAAGATATGTCAGAGAAAAGATATTTTCATCTGAGACCGCTCAAACATGCAATTTAGTCTGGGACTAGTTTAAGCCTTGTCTGTGAAACTGGGGGTTAGTTTCAGAATATATCTTGAGAAGACTTATTTTCTAAACAGAGCTCCAGAAATATCACAGCAGGATCTGTACCATGGGAATATGGAATGATTTCCTCTCCCATGATACTAAAGCAGGAAGTCATTCTTCCAAAACAGACAACTGAAACAATATGCCACAGATTTTATTAAATTATACAGAAGGCTCCATCACAACTACTCATAAAAGAGAGACAAACCCAACCTAGCCCAGAAAACAGACCAAATACTGGAGATCACCTGCACAAACAGGGAAATGAGACACCAGTGAAGACATTCACCACTCCACCATCCTGAGCCAACATCAGTAGAGAGGCACTGACCTCAGACTAAATCCAAAAATATCAAGCATAAATGGATGCACACTTGTTGATCAGAGTTGCAGAAAATCTTCTGTAATAGCTACAGACCAGAAGACTGTAGATAAAGGTCTGAAAGCGCCTCCCTCCATCTTTACTACAGAATGGTGGAGGGGCCAAATTTTGTTTTTCATACCCTCTAACTGAAAGTATGAAGTGAAAGCATTCATTTGTGACCCTCCCACCCTTTCCAAACATTCTCCAGCTTCCCTATCCCTGCTCCCACATTTCAACAGCACTTAGATTGACCTCAGATTGTCTCTGGGCGTCTACGGAGTGCCGGAATAACAGCAGAAAATGTCACGCTAACTGATACAGCCTGTTCTTCCAGCAGATTACCACAAGAACGCTTCCTAGTGTTTCTGTGGCAGAGGTCTCTGTAAAATCACAGAGTCTGTATGGATTTGTGTGTGTGTGTGTGTGTGTGTGTGTGTTGACCTCCAGAAAGACCTCTGCAGCTATCTGAGGCTGTACAGTCATTTGTGCTGCTTTATCGTGAGACAAGGTGGCGGCTGTAAAGCGCTCAGCCTTGAGCAGAAGGGTAGGACGATGAAATATGAGGCTGATGAGCAACGACTCAAACTTGCTAGAGTCAGCCAACACACACACAGCATCTCTCTCCTCCAGTCAGATCTCAGTCGGGGCAGTAGATTAGCGGTGTGTGCTGATCAATTCAGTGCAGATCAGCCGTCTGCATGATGAATACCAAAGCACTCCCAATACAAACAAGTATGGCGTTTTCAGGTTTTCAGATCTCACTCTTTGTATGTGTTAATAAGATTGCAATCAACTAGATTAGGGATGCACAATAATATCAGAGCATTATCAGAACTGGCCGATAAATGTTGGAAATGTAAGCATCTTTTAATAAGAATTTCCAGATAATTATTAAAATTTGCAGATAAATTATGCCAATATACTTTGCAAAAAGACAAATAACTAGATATGTGATACTGATAATATATATTGTTCATTCTGTAGGTGAACTTTTGCATGAATGATGATTCACTGTTTTGAATCACCGCATTTAATTTGAGAACGTATGTACAGAACTAAGAGTCCGGTGTATGAAAAAGTCAACAGTTACAGTGCATGAGGCAGTGGCTGACCCCTACGGATCCTAAAGCCTGTCCTGTGAGGTTTTTTATTTATTTAGGGAGCAAAATCAAATGATTTGCGAAACATGCTTTGAAATCCGGTTTTCAATCAAATACTTCATGAAACGTGCCCCGGCTCCGCCCCCTCTCCCCTCTTCTCTACCACGGTCTATCTGAACTCTGCCATACACACACATGCACGCACACACACTCTCACTCACTGTCCTGCACCAGTCACTTTGTGCAGCATTGGACTGCTTATTATCTCATAACTA
>JAUMHQ010000065.1:662477-678909 GCA_032361165.1 Enteromius paludinosus
GCGTCATTTCCACCTGCCGTTTATTTACTTACATTACGTATTCTTTGAAGAAAAGCTATCTGGAGCATTTACAAACTTACATTAATCCTTAATAGCGCTGTCAAAATTGAGAGAAAACAAAAGAACTGCTGTACAACGCCGTCCGTCATCAGTTGAACTGGTCACATGACTGCATCATATCGTTTTCGAAAGTCTCCTTTTCACAGTCCATACTGCAATGCGAAAACGGCGTTTTCTGAACTCTCCACTTTGCCCGGAGTTTTTAGAAATAATCGCTTTCTGTGATAAAAACGGGGTTTTCGTGTAAATGAGAGGCCAAACCGCAGGGAAATATCTTCGTGTAAACGGGGCCTGAGACCAATGGTATAGACTGTTTAAATTCAGGGTTTGGAAGGATACCTTGGAAATGTAATAGATTACAGTTACCGAATGTAACTGATTACATTTTGAATAAGGTTTTGAACTGTTTATCATTTTCAAATCAGGCAAACGGATTTTCTCTATGAACTGACTTTGTATGAAAAAGAACTGCGTTTTTTTTTCTGTTTATAAAAACCTGAGGGTGAGTAAATAATGACGTGATTTACTAAACCTTTGTCCACACAACAAATTATTGTAAAATGTAGGTTACAGGGGATTCATTCATAGTGAGGTCTTTCAGGATTAGCAATAAATGGTGTGGCTTAATAGCTGGATTGTGTGAGTGTAAGCAAAACTCTTAACCCTTTGGAAGCGTTGTATGAAGACGACCGTGCTACATTTAGTCTTCTGTTGTCCCCTAACATCCGCTTGTGTTATTCTGCTAACTTTAGTAACTTGTGTCAGGTGAGGATCTCGACTGTTACGCAATCCGGATGATGTTTAACACAGACTCTGATAGGCTTTGTGCAGGAGAGGCTTATCTCCGAGAACCCAAATTAACATTAGCATAGAGAAACCATTAATGGCCTTTTCATTTCTCTAATCAACGTTTTACAGGAGACTCACCGGATCGTTTTAAATGACATTGAATGCTGTGTTACTTTCTGGATGAAATCTTTCTGTTAATGAAGGTTGTGACATTTACTTTGTCCATTTCCCTCCACAGTGCACATGGTTGATAACACTGCTATAAAAACCAAAGTCCAGGGGAACTTGATTAATAATTTTTGAACAGCAGACAATCTTTCATGGTTTTACACGATAAGCACTAGTAACAGTTTATGGAATTTTATTTTGAATAGGTGACCGCTTCCATTTTGCTTTCTATGTTTCTTTTTACCGTTATGGAAGATATTTGTTCGAAACCTTTACTTTAAGATCTTTGTTAGTATTGCAGATGTTTCAAAAGTCCTATTTGCAACCGTTTAGTTGAACCCCTCGTGCATCTTTTTGCTTCCTATATCTTCCTGTAATTTTGAATCATGCTTTGAACTGAATGGCTAGATTTCACCCTTACTATAACCGACTTTTGTTTCTAATCTAATCTAATCTTGTTGAACTGCCATATTATTTTAATGTTTCAGTCATCTAACCACAGATGATTGGATGACTGAAAAAATGAAATAATATTTAGGAATATGCTCTAAAAAGCACCTTAGGTTCATTCATTTAATATATTCCTTCATTGTGATGTGTTGGTGACGTTTTATTACAGTATTTCCAATTGGATTTTTAATTGAACCCTAATGAATTGTTTTGTTGCCGTTTGATTTCCTAACTACATAGTGTTCACATGTATGTGGTAGAAATCCATTGGACCACTGTAAGAAAAAAAAAAACTGAATTAGTGACATTACTGGAACAGTGTGATTTATTATTTATGTTCACAGCGATGAATACAATGCTTAAACTAAAGTGAATGAGATCAAGTCTATTTGCTATAATCAAGAATAATATAAGGTAGGCCTAAACGCATCAAGGAATCAGCTCACTGGTGTGCCAGCAGTCAGGCGACTGTTAGTCATTTCATCTGAAGTCACATTGTTTCTGACCCAGTCTAAGCCAAACTACCAAAAAGTGAGCTGGTTTGCTGTCCTGATTTGAAAGCGTTTGGAATAAAAGCTGTAAGGAGGTACTACTTCTCGTGTTTGGGCTATCTATGCTATTAACCGATTTTTAGGGTTAGATTTTTATTGATCGTATTTTTATTCGAATTCTTTTGTTGTGAGTAGTGAAATTCTTGCCAAGAAATGTACTCGTACACGTCTGTGATATTTCAGAGCCAATAAGGGTAAAAACTTAAAAAGACCTGTCATGCACTGAAAAAGTTAAACTGGTGTATTCTCTATTTATCATAATAATAGTCGTAAACATGCTCCTGCCTAGAAGGATACAACCTGATTTGAATCTCTTAATGAATTAAAACGCATTAGAAACCACTACTGGCTGCAGTGCCTTCAGTAAGACGTAAAGGAGTTCTTCAGAAGGCATGTCTTAGTTTGTCTTAGAATACTTGAATGCACATGTAATATTGTTCGGTTATCTTCTGTTCTCAACATTTTTAATGCTTAAAATGTTCTTTTACCCTCTGCAGTGTCAAAGTTTCACTTTTGTTTTTGTTTGAGTTTTATTTGATATTAATAAAACACTGTTCTTTGCCTTGTGTATTTTTTGCAATGTCTTCCCAAGAAATGAGTGGTGAGTGTTACATATATTGAATGCAATTTAAGTCACTTTGGATAAAAGAGAGAGTTGATTTTCATCAGAGATATCTGATCGTGTTGAAAGCATGTGTAAATGCCCTCCGAAATGAGTTAAAGCCCTCCATTAAAGACTAAGGTTTCATAAAAGGCCAGAAGAGGGCCTCAGCAAACTTTCTAAAGGTTTGCAGGATGGCATTAATAATGTTCTCTAAAATAAAATGGCAAAACACATACAATTCAAATGTAAACTGACATTTCTTCTTCCTCAAGAATTATGTTTGATTGTAAAGCACTAAATGCACGCTGTATTTAGGCTAATGAAAAGCAAAATCATTCATCCAAATATTATTGGTTTAATTATCCTTATCTGGAAAGATCAAAAAATTATAGAATTTATGAGACAAAGGTATTGTTAGCGATTTTGTTTCAATTAAATCAACAGTTTTTCAATAAATTAAGAATATCTGAAATTATGTGTCCTGACATGATAATGAATAATGATCATTTTCTGATTGTTGACATAACACGGTTAGATGCAGATGATTAATATAGTTAATCATTATTAATATAATTTTTTATTAAAGCTGTATTAAATTATTATGGGATCTCCTTCAAAGCTTTCCGAATTTTTACTTTTTGAATAATTTCATTTCTGCATTTTAAAATGATTTTAACCACAGTATATTTATTAAATATAAAATTATTTTATTTTTCAAACAACGTTTCGGTCACAAGCCCTTCATCAGGAATATTCCTGATGAAGGGCTTGTGACCGAAACGTTGTTTCAATAAATTTTTATTTGCAAGCTACGATAGTGTGTGGGAATTGTTGCCTTGCTAATATGATCTATCTTGATCTAATTATCCTACGCACCTATTAATTGCAGGTGTGCGATGGAGTTGTTTAACTAATTTTTCAAATTAATAAAACATAAATGTTGCATTTTGAACAAGTATTAACTTAGATATGATTAAAAACATTTTACTTTAAACATTTACAAAAAATTAATGTTTAATTATTATGTTGTTTTTTTCTGCAATCCTACACTATGGCATTATTGAACAGCATGGTGTGTCTTTTGTGTATTGTTGATTTTATTTTTTATAAAGCATTTTGAAGTACCATTGTGTATGAAATATACCATATAAAAGATGTTCACAAACAAACAAAAACAGCATGTCTTCTAAATACCAATGTAAATACCACTGTATGCTACACATATAACATACTACATATTCCATGCATGTTTTGCATTTTAGAATTGTAACTCGTTAAATGATATTTATTTTCACTTGATACATATTGATGCGTCTTTCAGTGGTAATCCTGTTGTAAGTAAATAATAAATTAGTCTGTAGAATGTGAAAACTAAAACTTAGACATAATTATTTTTCACTCATTTTTCATGATGTGCAACACTTCTGACTTTGTAAAGGCTTTCTTAAAGGAACAATGGAAACCGAATGAAATGTAGGTCAAATCACATGACAATAGTGTGCAGAGCCCCTATAGTCACTTCTGTCTGTCTCAATCTTTTTGTTATTCAAGGTGCAAATGAAGTTTGACAAGCATGACATATACTTACGACTCTACTCTCATTTATAAACTGTGCATTAGCCTTGCAATATCAGCAAGACAAAGTAACTTTCCAACTTTCCTTACATTTGATAAAACTGAAAGCAAAAGAACAAGCACATGCAAAACTATGACTTTCTAGTTCATTTAATAGATCCTTGGTAAATAACAGTATTCATTTCTTTCAAAGAAGAAAGAATAAAATATACTGATCCCAAACTTTTGAACAGTAGTGTAATTATTATCCATTTTAAATAAATGCTTGTCTTTTTAATATTTTGATGATCAAAGAATCCTAAAAAAACACTATTAAGCAGCTCAACTTTTTCCAACACTGATAATAAAAAATCTGCATACTAGAATGATTTCTGAAAGGATCATGTGACACTGAAGACTGGAGTATTATTATTAAAGTATTATTGTAATTTTTATTGCTAAACTGGAAAATGTAACTTAAACGTAACACACATTTAGAGTTATCAAATATATTAACAATTACAAAACAAACAACCAAATGAACAAATACATATAAAGAATATTTACATACATCACATCTAAGCAATTAAGTGTGTAACAAATCGTACTCCTTTTTTTCATCACTTGAGCTTATTGCTTAAAAGCTTTGTTTGCCTTAAATAATACTTTTGTTTAGAAAAAACAATGTATGGCAAAACTATCTGGTCCCCCCAAATCAAAACCACAACAACAAACAAACAAAAACAACAGAAACAGAAATTCATTTTTCATATAGACTCCAAAAACCTGACACATGTGATGATTGAACTGGAAATTAGGTGCTGGGCGTCCGGTCAGAGGAGAACTGGACCCAACTAGCCTGGTTCTCCCAAGGTTTTTTTCCCCATTCTCTCATGGATGGGGTTTTGGTTCCTTGCCTCTGTCGCCTCTGGCTTGCTTAGTTGGGGACACCTGATTTCCAGTGATTATCATCGTTTTGACTACAGAGACCGTCTCTGCATTTGATAAATAAATAGTTTAATCTCGTTATTATACATTACCATCACTCTGTTCTCCTACTTGATAATGTTTAGTGCTTTGCTATTGTTAAAAGCGCTATAGTAATAAAAGTGACTTTACATTTTATTGTGCTAGTCAAACAAAAAGATGTGAGCAGTGAGTCAACCCCAAATCGATCCCATAAATGTTTGCTTATGGATTAAAAATTTGCCAAACAAAATTAAAAAGTTGAAAATAGAAAATTCTTTAGATTTGTAGACGGAGTCAGAGTAATAACAAATAGGCTATCTTTCAACCTAAAATAGGGGGTTTGTTTAAATGAGAATGCAAATCAAGCCAAAACTTTTGACCAAATTCACAAAAAAAAAATACACGTATTAAAGGTTCCGTCTTCGATGCCACAAAATGTGCAGGTACTAGGAATATGAACATATTTGGAAAAAGTGGCGTTAACATGATATATTTTAAAGTAAACTTTTCCCCTCTTATTAGAAAGAAAATCGTTATGAGGCAACAACCACGTTCTTCTCTTAATCCAAATATTGCTCGTGCAGTTGCGCGGGAGAGCGCTGACGTCACAGCTCAGGCTTTCGCTCTCTCTGTGTGCGCGAGCGCGTCATGGCGGAGACCGGCTGGTGTAGGATTTACAGCTGAAATATGTCTGCTTTCCCATCTGTTTCCCGGCACATGGAATACAAAACATTGCCTAGCGTCTAAACCCAAGGCACTTTCGACCGTGGAGGGGTAAACTCGGAATCCCATATCTCAGAATAAAGTCTAAGATTGTTTTTGTGGAGTTCCCGAGCGACAGCGGCTATCAGCAGAAAGAACCCAAAGCAGCGCAGGGCAGACAGGTAATAACATAGAAAAACACCTTCAACAGGACTGCTCTCTTTCGAACATCGAGGTTGACCTGGCTGAGAAACCCGTTCTGGCTGGGTATTCATTGGTAGATGTCTGTATACGGTTCTCGGTTATGTATTTGGCAGTTTTAAGTGCTAATGAAAACAAACGGAGCGGCGGATCCACAGAAGCGCAGTGCGGGAGTCAACAACGGCGTGATGATCAGACAATATTACACTGAAAACAGCCTCAATTCAGACGAAAGCTCCGATAATAGACCAAAACCCACGAGTTAACTGGTAAAGCTGTTTGTTTTAGCTGCTTAAGACGAGCCAGCTGAATTCAGAGCAGAATGTCCCATAAAAATCAAACTCAAATTAAGTGATGCTGCTCGTTTAGCTTAGCATGCGAGATAACGTGCTAAACAAACAAATAACAAGATAATTGGGAGGATTGTCTCCAAATATGGTTTAGGTGTTACTATATTGTTAATCTAATCTAGATTATACGTTAGTGTACTCCAGTAGTGCGACTCTGTTAGCGACCGGTAGCCAAACAGCTAACACGCGCTTCTCTTTTAGCTGTAGCATGCTAAGCTAAGTTAGCCTGTCCTGCTACGACAGAAAGAGACTAATGAAAGATTTGAAATGTAGCGCCAACCCAGCACTGCTAATGGGGCAAACGATCAAAACATGGTCTTAAAGTGTGGTTTTATGACGTGAAACGTGATTTTTAGTCCGAATGAACTTCTTGACAGCGGGTATTTGTAAACACCCCTAGATATACTGGTGACCCGAAGGTATTCCGTACCTGTGCCCCGGCACAGCGCTGCTTCAGGGCGCCGCGCAGCTCAGGAAAGTCCACGGCGTTTTAGGCCTGAACACTAGAGGCCTCTGCGGTCAACATCACACGGATCACTTTCATTCATTAAACAATACAAAATATTTTGCTTTACATAAGAGTTCTGTACGATTCATCTGTAGATTTTACTTGGAGACAAAACGTGGTTTGCCGCTAAAGTAAATTTGTCTTTTTCCTGTTATTGGTGTAGTGTTTTGAAGAGGGAAAGTAGATAAGTAATCCTCTCTAAGAAGCATTTACTGGTATACAACATTAGGACCGCGATATTGAAGGATAAGCTAATAATATACAGTATGTACGCAAACAATTTGTGTTTACAAGTGACAGTTTTCTACACCGAACACGTGCATTTCTGTTACTGTGTTTACAATGGCAAACAAAATGCAAAGCTTTCTATATAAATACTTTTACTGTAACATTTCAGAAAGCCGTCTGTTAAATTGATTTAGCAGTGTTGTTTTGATTTTCAGATTAGTCTTTTAGAAAGAAATCAGTAATGTTTACTGGCAAACATAAGATAAGACAAATTCCATTTGTCGGAATGTTCTAATCACAACTTAATTTTTTTTTTTTAGGTGAGCTGCTCTTAAGTGGCGCACACAGACTGCAAGGATCTCATCAGGGACTAATATTTAATATTTGATTGCGATGGATGGACGCAGTGAGGATGAAAGTGTCAGCAACAGCAGCGGAGAGTCCAGGTAATCACAATGCATTGGTTTTGATGTTAACAAATTATAAAGTAATTTGTCTGAAAATGAAAATTTTGACATTGAAGACATTTGCATAGATAATAATCCGATCGGTTTTACTTTTGATGTACCGCCAGCATCTGGTGTTGACAAGGTGTTTGACAGCAGAGCATTGAATTCTGAACGTGTACTTAATCAAGCTGTTTGTCTGTCAGTGTTTCTTTTATTCTGCAGTCGATATTTCCAAATCTAGGTCATTGTGGTTTTAAACGTTTACTGAAAGTGATAGACTTAAATTATCAGTAAATAATGAATAACATCATCATCTCACACGAACAGTGTGAAATGTGACATGTAATTAAGTAGATAGCTTCTGCTTTATTACGTTTATAAATATTGAATATTTTTAAAGTGACATTCACATGTTGCTAGCAAAATGTAAATGTTAAAAGTGTTGTGGAAAACCATATTAAACCAATTTACTTTTTCTGTCTAGAGTAGAGGCTAACCTGTTGTTTTTGCTCAATTGCCATTAATATTAATAAATAAATGAAATATTGATATTGTCTATTCACAAAAAATGCTGTCAAGTATTATCCTGCTCAAAATGACCAGCATTTAACTGTGCAGATGATGAGGAATTGACTTGTTGTGTTTTTGTGTCTCAGTAATTCAGATGATGAGTCTGGGTCAGGATCGGGTTCTGGCTCGGGCTCGAGTTCGAGCAGTAGCAGTTCTAGCAGTAGCCAATCAGGGAGCAGTGACTCAGGAAGCGGCTCGGATTCTGGAAGCCAATCGGACTCGGACTCTGAGAAATCCAAGGAAAAGAATGATCAAGACAACAAAATTGATGGAGCAGCGGTAAATCCTAAAGCTTTTGTGTAAAGTTGTCGGATGCAAGGGGTAGTGCACTATAAAGTCCACATGAAATCAAAATTGATTAAGTTAGTTACATTTCTGCCAAAGCACAGGATGAGACAACTGGCAATAAATGAAACATTACGTTTACATAATACAGAGAACGTAACTGTACCTTGCAGGTAAAAATTGTGCACTTTTGCTTATCAGTTTAACAATTTTTGCAGTTTGATAAGGGTGCTAAATCATATCGTTCTTTCAGTTTTAGTTTGTGTGGAGATGTTTGTTTTGCCAAAGCAATGGCGCAAAACACAATGTTATTGTGAGAGGTGTACAAATGTTTTTAGTTCATTATGAAGCCATGGCGGGACAGATCAGACCGTGACGGGTGCCAGATTTTAGCTAATTAATGGGAAACACCGAGTAGGCACTTAAAAGGGTTATGGAATGGGACGTTTGTTTGAAAATGCCCGTTGTTGTAATTCCTTGTAGTTTTGGAAGTCCAATCCCAGTATCCTGACAGTGCAAAGGTCAGCCATGCTCAGGAAACAACAGCTTCAACAGCAGCAGCTCCAGCAGCAGAGCTCCTCAAACACTGGCTCAGACGAGGTATTTGCTCTTACTGCATCACTGTAAAAATAAACTCTGTAAAAATGATCACAGATTTGCAAGATTGTCTAAACACCTCTGTTTATAAGTGTGTCTTGTATTCCTACCTGCAGGACTCTTCCAGTAGTGATGAGTCAGATGATGAGTCAAAGAGCAGGAGTAAAGGGTGAGTGTCTGTCTGTTTGGAGTGGTAACTATCTGCATTTGGTTTACATTAACCCTGAAGTTCTATGTGTAGGTCTGGTTCTGACTCGGGCTCTGGCTCAGGAAGTGGCTCGTCTGACTCTTCAGCAGAGGAGGAAGAGAACAGTGACGAGTCAGTGTCAGACTATGAGCCCAGTCACAAAGTCAAGAGCAGAAAACCTTCAAACAAGTATGCATTTTACTTTATTTTATACAGGGTATTTTTCACAATAGTCTTCTGTTGTTTAGTGTGGATGCACCGAAGTGAAAATTCTTGGACAGAACAAAACACCGGAACGAAGAACAGTTTTTCAAAGTTTTTCTCACATTGCATAAATTAAATAGCCGCAATGTGTTTTTTACTGTTTTGTCTACTTTTTCCACAAAAAAAAAGCTGTTTAATATTTTTAAATATACCTAGAACTCAACAGAGCACAATTTAACTTAAAATAATAAGTTAGAAAAATGCAATTTTTTTTGCAAAAGAAAATTCTTTTAAAACATCTACAGATCCTAATTTGAATACTTTTTATTGAATATTATAATAAATGTGTTAATAGAGCTGTTGTAATTTATAATAAATGTGTTAATAGAGCTGTTGTAATTTATATTGTTATTGGCTAATAGCCGATACATCGCAAACTCGTGCAGCACTGTTTGAACATGCAATCCGTGCGTATTAGAAAACATGATGGTCCGCAGTTTATTGACTAATCGTTCGAGGCCATTTCACAAATTCAATCATCATACAGTAACCAGTGGAGTCTCTCACTGTCAGTGGTTGTAATGATTGTAATGTCTTTCTTTGACACTTTTAAATGCTTTTACACTGCCGACATGTTTGCTGCATTAGGGTGCACCTATTAGGGCTGGGCTACACAATGTCACATTCAGTATCATAGGTCAACATTAAATCAAAATGAACTTTCGTTCCTTTTGTAAACAAAAAAACAATTTTCACAAAATTTTGCAGGTTTCATTTAAACACCCTGCTCATGTAAAATGAAATTTATAGTGGCTGGCCATTCAAAAGTGGAGTTGCTTGCTCTCAAACAGTTGTTTACAGTTATGTTTTTAGGTTTATATAGCATGTGAAAATGCCCATTATGCAATTCCTTTTTAAAAAAATTCTGAAAAAGGCTTGGCCTCTAACCAAATCAATTTCAAAGTGCATTTTTTCTGCACACATTTTGACTCGCATGATGCCATTTTTAGTTTTCTGTTGCTGAATAAACCTTTGCTCATCTCATCTCTCAGGGCTGCTGCCAGGAATGGGAAAAATAACAAAGCTCCCAAGAAGAAGCCCTCCCGCTCCTCTTCAGATGAAGAGGATGATTATAATAAAGCTCTAGCGGGACCTCGGCGGCAGGCAACTGTCAATGTGAGCTACAAAGAAGATGAGGAACTGAAGACTGACTCGGATGACCTGGTGGAGGTATGCGGAGAGGACGTCCCACCACCAGAGGAGGATGAATTTGAGACACTGGAGAGAGTTATGGAAATGAGGATAGGCCGTAAAGGAGGTAAGAACAAAATACAAAGTACTTTTTGTATTTAATAACTGTTCAGCTGTTCAGACTGTGACTCGAAAGAATTCCATTCAATGAGCAGGACTGCAGGTTAAGCTATGTGGACTCTGTCACCTATGGAGAAAAATTTTGCAGACATATGTTAAATTGTGTGCTTGTTCTTTAATAGCAACTGGGGCAGTAACCACGGTGTACGCAGTAGAGGCAGATGGAGACCCCAATGCCAACTTTGACCCAAACAGACAGCCAGGAGAGGTGCAATACTTGATGAAATGGAAGAACTGGTCCCACATTCACAACACCTGGGAGACAGAGGAGACACTTAAACAACAGAATGTTAAGGGCATGAAGAAACTGGACAACTTCAAGAAAAAAGAGCAGGAGAAAAAGAAATGGTATTATTCTTTAAAGACACTTAATTTCTTTTTGGGTAACGTGGCTTTCAATGCTAATTTGTTCTTACATTGTCGCCCGTAGGCTCAAAGCTGCCTCACCTGAGGATGTGGAGTACTTCAACTGTCAGCAGGAGCTCATGGATGACTTGCATTCACAATATCAGCTTGTGGAAAGAATCATCGGTGAGAGGAAGCTGCCTCCTAATGTCTTTGTTTCAGTCTGTTGTTGGGAGTGTTAATTTACCTTTTCTGTTGACTTAATCTTGCAGGGCATTCAAATCAGAAGTCTGCAGCAGGTTATCCAGATTACCTTTGTAAATGGCAGGGGCTGCCATACTTCGAGTGCAGCTGGGAAGACGGTGCTCTTATTGCCCGAAAGTTTCAAAAGTGCATTGATGAATACATGAGTCGCAATCAGTGCAAAACCATTCCCTCCAGAGACTGTAAGGTAACGGCAATCAACGCCAGTCATCTGAACAAGTAAATGAAACCGGCAACTCTCCAACCCATTAAATGTTGGATTTTCTTTAGGTTTTAAAACAGAGGCCACGGTTTGTACCCATGAAAAAGCAGCCTCACTACATTGGTGCAGATGGATTGGAGCTGCGAGATTATCAGTTGGAGGGTCTGAACTGGATGGCCCATTCCTGGTGCAAGTATGTCTGTTTGCTTTCTTCCTAATAGACATCACCCTGGTTTCCTTGATAGATAGATTGCCGCAGTTGGGAATTATTTCATTTATCTCTTCATCACTCATACTTTCCAGAGGAAACAGTTGCATCCTGGCAGACGAGATGGGTCTGGGCAAAACAATTCAGACTATCAGCTTCCTCAATTATTTGTTCCATGAGCACCAGCTTTACGGGCCGTTCCTTCTGGTTGTGCCTCTGTCTACCCTCACATCTTGGCAAAGGGAGATCCAGCTCTGGGCTCCTCAGATGAATGTTGTGGTCTACCTGGGAGACATCAGCAGCAGAAACACGGTACAATAATAATAACAAAAAAAAAAAGCTAGAATGAGAAGGTCCTAGGATTCTTGCTCACAAGAACTGTAACGCCAATCTGTTTGTTGTTCAGATCCGGACACATGAATGGATGCATCCACAGACCAAACGACTGAAGTTCAACATTCTGCTTACTACATATGAAATTCTGCTGAAGGATAAGGTACAGCTCGAGAAGAAAGCCAAGTTTGAAGGGCACCTTTTTTGCCTCTATTTATAGGGTCTTGAATAAGTATTGGGCTTTCCTAGGAGGTGACTGTGAAGTTTCACCTCAAAATTCTCCACAATTTAAAATGAATTCTGCATAAAAGGTGCTCTTTTGATGCATATATTGATATCTATGTAAAAGAGAGTCATTTAAATTTTATCAGACCAGAGAGCTCATTGTTAATTTTCTCTTGCAGTCTTTTTTAGGAAATGTGAACTGGGCGTTCATTGGCGTAGACGAAGCTCATCGGCTGAAGAACGATGATTCGCTCCTCTATAAGACTATGATGGAGTTCAAGTCCAACCACAGACTCTTAATCACAGGCACACCCCTCCAGAACTCACTCAAAGAGCTCTGGTCTCTACTACATTTTATTATGCCTGAAAAGTACGTGTGCTCTTGTCATATCACTTCAAAATGTAGCCACAGACTTCATTGTAGCAGTGCTACTATTTGCAAGTGAAGTTTTTGTTTTTCATGTGGTTTTTTTGGTAGCACTTGTAACGCTTTTGTGGTTTGTTTTAAACTGTCAAGGCTACGTACCATAGAGAGAAGACTTAACCACATTCTTGTATCGGTGTATTACAATGTTATAGACAGATGTCACTGAATGAAGGACTGATATAATCTGGCATGTTTGTAGATTTCACTCGTGGGAGATGTTTGAAGAGGAACATGGCAAAGGCAGAGACTCTGGCTATACCAGCCTTCATAAGGAGCTGGAGCCCTTCCTGCTGCGCAGAGTGAAGAAGGATGTGGAGAAATCTCTGCCTGCCAAGGTGGAGCAGATCCTCAGGGTAGAGATGAGCGCTGTTCAGAAACAATACTACAAGTAAGACAGCTTTTAAAGTAAAGCGATGAGTACTATAGAGAGAGATCACATGGAAGAAACATTGTACTTTATTCATGTAACTGGTCTTGTCACTCTATATCCTAACAAATGGTTCTGTCTGAAGAAAATCTACCTTGGTTCTATACTTCCTATTTATATCCAATCTCAATTCAAATAATGTGCATAGAAAACTTTTTTTATTTATTTATTTTTGTTCAGGTGGATCTTGACGAGAAACTATAAAGCCCTGAGTAAAGGCACTAAAGGAAGCAAATCAGGCTTCCTCAACATCATGATGGAGTTGAAAAAATGCTGTAACCACTGCTACCTCATTAAATCGCCCGAGGACAACGAGTTCTACAACAGACAAGATGGCCTACAGGTGTGTTTTCACCCTCTGGTGGAAAGCACTAATTATAGTCAAAATTGTAATAGTCACAAATATAACTAGGTTATAAAAATCTAAATGCAACTATTTTCTATTTTTACGTAAGTTTTCACAATGACACATTGAAAAATTATTTCTTTAAAGGTCACAAATGGTTTGGTTAAAATATTTACAGGAAAATGTCATTTATTGCTTAAGAAAGGTTGAACAACATTGCTTCTGAATTCCCTAAAGAGACTGTGTGTGCTTCCACGAGAAACTTTAATGTAAAAGAAAACATTAGCATGCCCACTGGTTACCAGTTGCACTCTGTTTTTCCGGCACACATAAAAGTTTTTTTATAAGCAATTATTGGTTTGACAACATATATAGAAATCGCATTCTAAATTAAAATTCCCTCACTAAGTGTCACTGAGCAGATATCCTAGAAAATACCTGTGTGGTGGAATTTGAATTTTGTGCTTTAGGGGCTCCTTAGTGAGAGGGTGTGTAGTGATATTTTACAAAGACCTGTCCTGAATAACCACAGCTAACCAAAACTATATATATTGTCTGCAGCACCTTATTCGCAGCAGTGGGAAGCTGATTCTTCTGGATAAACTGCTGGTTCGGCTGAAGGAACGAGGGCACCGTGTGCTCATCTTCTCCCAGATGGTTCGGATGCTGGACATCCTAGCTGAGTACCTGAAGTACCGGCAATTCTTTTTCCAGGTGATGGCAGGACTCTTACGTTAAATGCACTGTTTGTTGATCAGGTGTGACTTATGGAAGTGTTTGTGTTTATAGAGACTGGATGGTTCTATAAAGGGTGAGATGAGGAAGCAGGCATTAGATCATTTCAATGCAGAGGGATCTGAGGTATGTGTGAAATTATGAAAGTGTGAAAAAATTAAGGGTTCAAGTATTCATTCTGGTGTTGATTGCATTATTGTTGTGAATTCTAAAATTGTTTCTCTGCTTGATCTGGTTTAATTATTTTAGTACAGTTCATATTTATTAAAATAATGAAATTAGGCTCTGACTGAGGATTGCGGTTGTCTCTTGCAGGATTTCTGCTTCCTGTTGTCCACACGAGCAGGTGGTCTGGGCATTAACTTGGCTTCTGCGGATACAGTGGTCATTTTTGACTCTGACTGGAACCCTCAAAATGACCTGCAGGCCCAGGCCAGAGCACACAGGATTGGTCAGAAAAAACAGGTCACTCTCCACATAAGCATCAACTCACCTATATATGTTACATAATCATATTAGTCAAAACTGTAACTGGCATATCAGTTAAAAATGTAGTGCAGTGTCTCCCAACCCTGTTCCTGGAGGCACACCGACACTACACATTTTCCAACTTTTCCTAATCAAACACACCTGAATCAGCTCATTAGTAGAGACTCCACGACCAGTCAGATAAGGGAGTCATCCAAAATGTGCACTGTTGGTGTGCCTTCAGGAAACAGGGTTGGCAAACACTGATGTAGTGCATGCTGGCTTAATTGCATGAATATTGATTAGAGCTGCACGTTTTGCAATGCAAATAGCAGTACAATCTCTTATTTTATTTTAATCAGATTTTTGAATGCTTAAAAGTGCACCATAAATGAATAATGCTCAGAAAAGACTAAGTTAAAACTGAGTGACCTGAGTGACAGTATTCATGTATTCAGTATGACTTCCTTTGCACGAAATAAACTATACATTTATTCTTTATAATTTAGTGTAGTTCCGTACTGTAAATGTGTATGTAATATTCCCTTTCAGGTAAATATATACCGTCTGGTGACAAAGAGCTCGGTTGAAGAGGAAATTATTGAGAGAGCCAAGAAGAAAATGGTATTGGACCACCTCGTTATTCAGAGGATGGACACCACGGGAAAAACTGTCCTTCACACGGGTGCTGCTCCTTCAAGGTACAGCTACCTTGAGAAACAAGTTTTTTAGCTATTTTTTATAGTTGAAAAAAGTAGAAATTTTGGTTTGTGTGTGCATATTAATGGTGTGTTTTTGTTTGATTTCCTGCAGTTCCACTCCATTCAACAAGGAGGAACTGTCAGCCATCCTGAAGTTTGGTGCTGAAGAACTTTTCAAAGAGCCAGAGGGAGAGGAGCAGGAACCTCAGGTCTGTGGGGTTAAACACTAGGGCTGGGCGGTATACTGGATTTGGACTGTTGTCTGTTTTGTGGTTGTGATCATGTGACGTTTCGGTGCTGTAGTATCACGAATGCTTGTCACGTTAAGTGCTGTTTTAAAAACGAGTGATTTGAGTGCAATAAGTAGTGGAATTTTTGGATGGGGTGTAGGGCTGCACGATTAATCGAGCACATTTTGTCAGTAAAGCCAGTTCTGTAAGTGGTAGTTAATCTCCCATCACCTGCTTTCAGGTGAAGCAGCATTTACTACACAGCTCTTAACAAGCTACGCGAAAAATATCACCGACATAATCATACGATTAAGAAATCTTAAAAATAGTTACAGTGATAATGACAACAGTTTGCCTAGCTCCTCAGTGAATTATGAATGCTGTAAACTACATTTATACAGTAAATTTGTGTACACTACTATGAACATAATTACAAATGGATATGAATAAGCGATGCATTAAGCTATATTAACACTAGTGCAATGGACATTGAAAGAGCATAGAAAATAAACATTTCCAGTACATAGCACTCGGTGTTTAGATGGTCCATCTCAGTATTCTGAAACAAGCAGGAGGTTAACCAGTCAAAGGGTGAGAGGAGTCCTTAAGAATATAAAGAGTATTTTCTAAGGAAGTGGTGATAAACTTTAGCCCCCAGTTTCACAGACAAGGCTTAAGCTAGTCCCAGACTAAATTGCATGTTTGAGCTGTCTCAGATGAAAAT
>JAUMHQ010000065.1:696320-714615 GCA_032361165.1 Enteromius paludinosus
TAAAGTTAAAAATCTTCGTTTGTGTTCTGCTGAGGAAAAAAAGTCACCTACATCTTGGATGCCATGGGGGTAAGTAATTAAACATCAAATTTTCATTTTTGGGTGAACTATCCCTTTAACTGTTTGTGTAATTCAAAAGGTCATTGAAAGTGCTGTACAAACTAAAGATTTAGGGGTGATCTTTGTCAGATTGTGCAAAGAATAATGGGTTGTTTGTATTTAACAACCTTGAGCATTTTAAAATATAAGACATACTGCAGTAAAATAGCTATCAAATGAAATTAAACCTGGATAATTGACCATTGTCAGCAGTGTTCACTATGTTAGAGCTTAGCGCATAGTTTTCTTCAACACATGAGACGAAAAAAATAAGTTTTGAATGCCAAAAATCTATTGACCTTTTCATCATTAGAAATCGATACAAAAATGTTAAAGGAAGGACTTTTTGGGGTAAACAGAAACTGGTTAAAGAGCAATGTTTTTGTGGTTTCTTTATGTTTCTGTGTGTCTCCTTAACATAATGATCACTTTTTAATCACTGTCCATTCCTGCTGCCCCAAGGAGAGGATGTTCAGAAGGTTTTAGAGCAGTGGAAAGAGTATAAGATGGGTGTACCTACGTTTGGTGCCATTATTCTCGATGAAACGCTTGACAATGTAAGTATACAGCTGCTTGGAAGCATCACAAAGAAGGGGAGCAAAAACCTTCATGTTTCCAATGTTTCTTTTGAAACATTCAGTCATTCTTTATTTTTTCCTGAAGGTGTTAATGGTCCAGGGTTATCTGGCCAAGTCTGGCTGGGGTTTTCCTAAAGGGAAAGTCAATGAGGATGAGGCTTTCCATGACTGCGCTGTGAGAGAAGTATGTTGCTTTCAAAAAATAAATGTTGGTCTATTTTATTTAAAGCTAAGGAATGTAATGAAAACCACTTTTCATGTTGTTTGTTTTCTCTACAGGTTTTGGAGGAGACGAGCTTTGACATCCGAGAGCGTATCTGCCAAAAAACCTACATTGAACAGAGAATTTCAGATCAGTTGGTTCGATTGTACATTATACCAGGAGTTCCTAAAGATACCAAGTTTAACCCCAAGACCAGAAAAGAGATAAGGGTGTGTATACATTTTAGTGCTCCTTTGATATATTTTACTGCCTAAAGCTCAGATTGTGTTTCTCTGACCTTTTGATGCCTGATAGAACATTGAATGGTTCCCAGTGGATAAACTGCCTTGCCACAGGAACGATATGACACCGAAATCCAAGCTTGGACTGGCTCCTAACAAGTTTTTTATGGCTATTCCCTTTATGAGGTACATCTTCTCATGAATAATTATTTAAAGTGATCCATGGTCATGTTTTTGTTTGGAGTATGACAGAGGTGTAATGTGCTCATCTGCAGGCAGCTCAGAGAGTGGATTGCAAAACACAAAGGAGAGTCAACGAGCAGCGATGAGGATTTTGCATCCAACGGTAGCACACCTTGCAAACCATTCCGGTATGATCAGTCTCACTATAGAAAAGCATACACCACTGCATTTTCACATGTGCATTGATGTTATGTTTGTAAGAGTGCTAATATTGCAGTAGAATTATGGTGCTTAAACACTATAGTAGGGATCGGACCAATATTTAATCAAGCCAGTGGTGTAAAAAAAATCAGATATTTTTTTTACATTTAAATACCAATGTGTAGCGCAATAATGTGTATAAACATAAGTTTGTTCCTCTGCTCAGATCTAAGCCCAGAAAGTCTCAGATGTTGGTGGAAGCATCTCCTGAAAGCTGGTCGAAGCAAAAACCACAGAAACCCTTTGGACAAACCACCCAGAGTGAGTTGGTAGACATACTCAAACCCAAGGTAGGTGTTCAAAGTGTTAACAAAATACTGTGTCTAAAAATGCAATTATGGGTAGGTGTAAGCAGTATGGCCCAAAATCTTGTATATAGTCCAGGTGATATGTCCAAAAATATAGGTGATATGTTCATTTTCATAAAAGCATGAAACTTGGTACAATTGTAGACGTTAGGGCCCTGGACAATTTCAGAAATGGAGCCATTGCAAAAACACCTTGTGGTTGCTATGTCAACCGTTTTACTTTCCACCTTAACCAAAGTCATATCTCTGGAACGAAACATGATAACACAGACAAGATACCATGTAGAACAGCAAAAATGGAAACACGGGAAGAGATAATGGTGAAATCCGCTATGTTACTGTGCGTCAAAATTCGCCCTGGCCGTAATGCCAACTACGCTGTACAGAGATTTTTGGACGCTCTTGACACTCTGACGTAGATTGAATGCATGTCTTGTATTTAAAGGGGCCGCAAATAAAACAAGCTTGTGCAGACTGACCACACAGAGGGTATAAGTTAACCTCGTGAAATATATTGATTGTGAAAGTAAGAAATTGATCGATGTAAAGAACTTTTTTGCAATACATGTTTTTTCAATTAAAAGCCATTTGCTGCAGCTTTTTACAACACATATTTTCCGTTTAATCCAATATGTTTTGATATGTCAGAATATTCTGCAGCAGTAACAGCTTTGCATGCTCTGGTGCTTGAAATTCCCGCTTATTTTTAGAAAATACATAAAGTTAATACACATTGGAAACTCACCAGGAACCCCAGCAACCTTGGACACCTTGGTCCATGCATTGTTTTTTTTGTGGTCTCTATACGCCATCAAGGACATGTCGTAAATTACTGGAAACCCGCAACAGCAATGATAAACTTCTCCTCCATTCTTCTTTGTTGATTAATGGCGATCGGCCATGGGAACTAATAGAGTAGGAACCAAAGTTTACAGGACTGAGTTTTCTGGAATCTGCTCAAGCGGTGGACTTCTACATTCCGATTGATTGCCGCCGAACCGCATCATAGCTCATTACCATAAAGTTGGTTTCAAAACCTGATTTCAACTCTCCTTGATGCTCTTGCCGTCCAAGACGCGCCACGCGCCTCCCTCTGTGAACGCACAGTTAGAGGGAAATCTCTGAGAACAGTCTCTGAGAATCACATTTAGTCTGTTAGTCTTCAGTTAGTCTGACTTACTGTCATTTGATTTGGTTTAAAATAAGTCAGACTAATTAAAACAAGCCTGGCTTATTTGGTAAACTTGTTTTATGGAACAGGCCCCAGGTGTGTTTGATTAAAGGAAACATGGAAAACATGCAGTGTTGGGGGGCCTCCAGGAACGTGGTTTGGAACCACTGGTCTAGCTGTCTATATTGTATCTTTTCCTGTAAGGAAAGATACAATATTTATAAAAGCATTCTTGAAAATAATTTTTTAATGTGTTATTGAATATCAAAGAAAAAACAGCCATACTATGAGCTTTTTCTAAATGGTTTGATACTGTGAAGGTCAGATACTGTTATTTCCTTCTCACACAGCTGATTTCACCATTATTTCTTCAAACTGTATCGTTGCAAACCATCAAAACATAGGGGTAGACATCACCTTTTCTTTGTTACCTTGTTTGGTTCAGGAGAAATGACAAGTACATCATTTGGTTACGGTGTGAAGTGAAATTGCAATCACGAATGTCTTTGCGATGGCTCCATTTCTGAAAATGTTTAAAACCACAAACTGTGTGCCAAGTTTCATGCTTTAATGAAAAAGGTTAACTTTTTTCCCCACTTATCACCCGTACTAATAGTACAGGGAAAAAGAAAGCTCACACAGAAATCCACATGTCAGTATGCGAGGACTGAATTCAGATCTTATTCAGTTTGTTTCACTCTTAGTAACTGATCACTCTCTCTGTGCTGCTGGCATGTCGATCTGTTTAGTGCTAATTCAGTGATTGGTTGGTTTATTTTGTTACAGAATCATGTGAAAAGCAGCAGCAGGAAACACCAGGAGTCTCCAAACCTGAAAAAAAGAGCTAATGGTGTCAGCCAGCAGCAGGTAAGTAGCTCCATGTTTTATTAACTGTACACTACAATAGATGTTATAGTTATATAAAGGTATATTTCTTTTTTAGAAAGATGAGAAGAAACTTCTGCCCAGAAGACTGCAGGATAACTTTGAGACCGGTAAATAAGCTTTTGAAGAAATGATGCATGAGGGATTAGAAGTGGGGATTTGTGATTTATAGCTAGAGCACAAGTATTGTATTTGATCAAAAGCAAAATCCTCACAAATACCCAGTATGCAACTAGAATCTATTAATGTTTGTACACTTAATGCGTGAGAGAAAGGGTGTGCTTGCTTTTTGCAATCAGGATCTTTCTCATCAGTTTTCACAACAGGTTCAAGTTGCATGGATTTGCTGTGTTGACCAATAGAATGCTGTGTCATTAATCGCTAGATCTTTTTGCCTTTGATCACACCTTATGTTTATTCATCAAATAATTAGTGTTGTCAAATAATTAATCATGATTAATTACATCCAAAATAAAGGTTTGTTTACGCAATATATGCACATTAAATGTGATTATTCGCAATTAATCATTTGACAGCACTAAACTGAATGCATTTTCAACAGTCGTGGACAATATTTTTAAGTTTTTTATACAATTGTTTTTGCAGATGCAGCCGGTGAAGTCTATGGCTGTAATGGACAGGCAGACTTGTGTTACGGGGAATACATTCTCTCCTCACGGTCTTTTCTCAGCTTCAAATTTGACAAAGAGGCCATCATGAAATCCTGCTTCGAGTCCTGAAGGTCTGCTGCACTACCCACTGCCTCTGGTTTTTAAAAGATATGACTCTACAAGTGAATCTTCTGCGCTGTAAACCTGTTAGTCGAGATGCTTTCTGTGTTGGACCAAGGTTACAGATAAATAATAAAAAAAAATCCTCTTCTCACACACACACACGTCAGTTCCTATTAATCTGGATCTGGAATGCTGTTAGCTTGAGTTCCTTTTAGACTTTATATTTATGCTAAAACCTGTGCCCAATCATGAGTGCATCATTTTGTCGCTAAAGAGAAGTGTTTCTTGGCCAACTGGTTTCTCTGAAAAATTAACAATAGTTTGGTTCGGAGCCCCTGGAGTGTGTGTTATACTTTTCTTCTTTCATTGTGAATTCAGATGTTACAATAATAATCGGTTCAGCTGTATGTTGAATTTCTGTGGCTCAAGTCTTGATGTTTCCTGTTTTTGCTGTTAAACATAAAGCAAATATAAGAAGCTGCTGAAAAAGCATGCTTTCATAGCGTCACATGACTGGTACATTACAGACAGGGTGGACATAAAAACAGGAAAACCCATTGAAGCATTATATACTTTATCAAGTCCTCTGTCACGTTGATGTTGATGTGTTGGATCTGCGGTTTGATAAATGACATTTCATCCATGTTTCCCCTCAATTGATGTCTTCGGTTGTTTTGTCAAGCTGTTTGTTTTCTGTTGATTGATATTTTTATCATGCTTCAAATGCTGCCCAGGTTTTCCCCACCCTCCACATGGTTGCTACACTATATTAATATTTTTTCTGTGAAATGGCACTGATATCTGTGGTAAGCTGATGTACAATTATGCAACATGATTATCTCTGGTTTGTATTGTTCATTTTTGTTTCTCATATTTTGGTAAATAAAGGCCCTTTCTTAAAGAGTGATAGTCTATGTATTTTACCTTTCCACATAAAAGTTCTCTTTCAATGAGAAGTGAACCTTGTATCACACGTTAACCACTGCATACTGGGAGCACTCCACGGGACTTTTGACGATGCTCTAAAACTGAGAATCTAGAGATGACTGTTTAGCCCTTGTCATTCAAGTCATTCAAATCTTCTGCTAGTTTTCCAATTGCTGTGTAATGTGTTCCACGCCTTGATATTGTGACATTATTGTTTTTAAAGATGTTATAAAGTAAGTAGAAGAACCAGGAAACAAAAAAGCAGATGTCATCTGCAGAAAAGGGAGAGCTCTAGGATAAACTCCATTCAGAAGTGCTGTTGTCTTGCCATGTTTTACACCTTGGCAGAATGCTATTTGAAATTTGAATTTGTTGTTAGACAGGAACTTTAGTTTCCAACAGGAATATGGGATGAGAACTACTGCAAGTCTAAATGTTTCCGCAGAAATGGGATATGAATGCTAGCACAATTAACATCTTTGTCCAGTAAGTAGGGTCTTCCACAAAAAAAGCAGAGTATTCGGCTGCCTTTCCTATTTCATCACTGACTATGCATGAGACTCTTACTGTATCATGGGATACTGTAGATTTGCCAACTTCATCCTGTTTTTCCCCCAGTTTGTAAACAGTCTCTTTCGTAGAATGGATGGAAGGACAGTGAATCATAAACATTAGGCCTAATGGATAGGGAGTTGGACTTGTATACCAAAGGTCACAGGTTCGAGTCCGAGGTCTGGCAGGGATTGTGGGTGGGAAAGTGAATTACCAGTGCTCTCTCTCCACCTTCAATACCTTAACTGAGGTGAGACCCTTAGAGCAAGGCACCGTTCCCCCCAGTAGTGTGGGTGTTTGTTCACTTTTCAATGCAGAGCACAAATTCCTAGTATGGGAAAACATACCTGGCCCATGTCATTCCCTCGCTTACATGAGAAAATCCACTTTCGTGTGATCATCGGATCATGTGGTGTTGAACACTTCTGGAGAACTGCAGCTATGCTAATAAATATTACTTGATGAAAGGATGGGAAATTTCCAGGGATTGTGGGATAATCCTGCAGTCAGTTCCTGTTTTGTTTATTCACAGCTGAACTTTATCTTGGACATAATGCTATTGACAAGACACTTAAACACCTTAATCATAAAATTAATTAAATAATAGAACCAAATCATTCAGGCTAATGATTGTGTGGAGTGTAACACATTCCAGTTCCTTGGACAGAATTGTTTTGTGCTGGATTCCTTGCACGTCCCATTTGTAATTGACATGACAGAAGTTACTCATTAAAATTTCTCTCAGAAGAGCTTTTATATAACGAGGATTACAAGGTGCTTTGTAATAGTTTCAATTCACTTGAAAGAGATTTTGTTTTTGCTTCATATACACTTAACGACAAATGACAAGCAAATCACAATGGATCACCCTGTAAAGACAGAAAGGTTTACAGCCCAAAGACTTCTTTTAGTTTACAAAACCCTTTGAGTCGTGAATACTAAAAATGCTATTTGAAACTTCAAGACCAACAAAAGTAATCCATATGGTGTTCCAGTAACCAAAGAAAGAGTTGTCTGAACAAAGTTGAATGTTTTGCTGTTCATTTAAAATGTTTTGATGTTTTATCATTTTTGTTAATTATTTGTAGTATTGTGATGGAAAGAGCTAATCTTTTTATAATTTGTTGATTGCCACCTTGAGGTTTCTGCATCTAGATTTGAAGTTCAACCACTTATGTCCCTTTTCTGGATGTCTTTGTCTGTAAAACAATTTACAAGACCGTGTTGTTTACATATTAGTTATTAAGGTTTGTTATTGGTAAACAAACAGAAATTTGATAATGTGGTGACGACACATTCTTTTTTCTTTCAGGAAACTGAAAAAATATATTACCTCAATCACAGTATCTTCAACAAGAAGAACTAAAAAGCTATTGTTGAGAAAACTCAGAAGTCTTACTACATCAAGTTGCCTTATTTTATAAAAAAATTTGTACAGGGAAAGTGGTTGCTCTAACAAAGCTCTAATAATGGAGCTGATTCCAGCATTTACCTAATATAAGTGTTGCAGGGTGGAAGGTCAGTGTCCTGCCTGAAAGTGATCCCGAGTGCATCATAAAACTTGATCGTAGCTCCATTGGTTTCAGTGGGTCTACAATGTACTTAAGCTTACAATGCTTTTGGGAAGCACAGCCTTGGCCGATGGGGATTCTCTCTGAGAAGCATTGTTAGACTGTCTACACCTCATCTGTTCTTTGACTTTGACCTGTGTGTGACCTTTTTTTTACCTGCCTGTGTTCTGCCCAGAAGTTCTGAATATGTGTTCAACCTTCTCCACTCTGGTCTGTTCACAATTCAGCCTGACACTTGAGGTTATGATGTTAGACTGTTTATTAGGCATTGACTGTAGGAACATCCCGCAATGGACTTATTAATTGATTACTTATTAATTAATGGACTGTTATTGGAAGTGAATTCTTTGTATAAGGCTGATGCCATTCGCCTGGACCGGAGAAGGGCCACAATCTGAACAGAACTCTGACTCAAAAGCCTAACAACCTCATTCAACACAACACACCCAACTACTGAGAGAGACAAAAGTTTCACGCCTTATGTATAATTTTCCACATCCACTTCTTTAAATCGCCTTCCCTCCCTCTCCCCTCATTTCCATCTAAACTACAGAGAGCACCGAAACCATTTTTCTTAATCAGAGTTAATAACAATGCAGCTGTTCTTGTTTGAAAGGTCTGTGTTGTCTGGTAAAAAGGTCTCATTATCTTAACAAAAGGATAGGCAGCCATCAAGATTAGAAAAAGGCAATACAAATTCTAAGAGTTTGGAGATAAGCTGATTGCTGTAGAGGCTGTCAGTTCCCGTTGTCTTTAATTGCCATTGGCCTTCTTTGTCTTTCTTTGCAAATTACCTTCTGTCCCAAAAGGTGGTAACCTATTGATCAATTCAAAGTCCAATTGTTTGAATCTCCCAAGAAAATTAGGGAGATTCTGCCATTGCTTCCAGCTTCCCACTTTACATGATTCACTCTGTTCCTGCACCTATTGATATCAGGAGATAATTGCATTAAATATCCTCAACATACAAAAATATGAAGTTTTTTTGTTCTCAAAAATTGACGTTTTGGGGAGAAGTGGAGTCCTGTCAATGCTAAGAGCATAAAAAAGTCCAACTTACATTGTGAACACCAACAGCTCTCTCTGGTTCACTTCAACCAAACCGGGTTTGGTTCAATAAAAGTTTATGTGACACCACCATTGGAGCTTTGTTTTGCAGTCATGACAAATTTGCTTTGGGATTGCAGTGTTTCTCAATCTTAGTCCTGATCAAACGCAACTCATCAGCTCTTTAGCTGAGACTCAGAGAACTGATCTGGGTGTGAGTGATGATGACGGGGCATTCTGAAGTCACTCCTTCTGTTCAGCAAATAGATGAACATTGCTTTACTCAATCTTTTAACAGACTGAAAATCTGTGAAAAACTAATGACTGACAAGACCCTCTATTTCTCTTCCCTTTCCTTCTTTTGTTTGCCACAACAGATCATCCATTTTGATTTTACACTGGATGAAAACCAGAGAAATTGTATAATAAATATATTCAGATATTGTTTAATGAGTTTGGTTATTGCAAAAATAATGTTGTGTGTGGGGGGGTTCTAGTTTGTACACTCAGACACTAAAAGTTTAGACTATTAAATATGTAAAAAGAGTCACTTCTTTAACCAGATTCAGTTTTCCAGCATCTTACCGTTTTCAGTTTATACATCGAAAAATGTCTTGAAGCTGGTAGCCTTAAATTTTTTGCAGGGTTACTTTAACAGAATTAGCTACTCAGTTTGTAGCTTATTCCTACTGAACTTTGATCAAGGAAGGAGGGAGGCATGTAGTTTATGAGAGAGTGAGAGATTTGGTTACATTCTAACTCTAAGAAATGAAGAGAGAGAGAGAGAGAGAGAGAGAGAGAGAGAGAGATGTCCTGGAACCTGGAGCACCTTGAGCACTGTGATTGGTTTATTCTGTGAAGCCCAGCCCCACTGAGTCACTAAAGCAGAGGCTAAGATGCTATGTGTATGAGAAACAAGAACTTAATACCACCAAATTACCTGTGGAACACTCTAGCACTGCAGAGGTCAGCATGCTGCTGGATATACTTCTCGTCCTTCATCTCCAGGTGCTAGTTGTAGCATCTTCATCCTCCGCTGAGGAAGATGAAAGCAGTGAGAGGGATGCCCAACACAGTAAAGGTGAGCAGATCTGCCTATTACTGTAAAATCAGTGTAAAAACTGTGTGTAAAACTCTCTTGTTCTCCAGCCGTATTCGAATGTTAAGGAAATTTAAAAAAAGGAAGTGCTTAAGCATGAATGACATCATCTTTTATATTTAAATAATGAAAAGGTTAGTCAATTTTTCACAGACATGTTCAGCACAGGCAAGACCATACAAAAGAAAAAAAAACCTGTAAATTATGAAAGTGTGATTAAGATTGCTTTCTCCAGCCTCCGTTTATGACTGTTGACTTTGGGTGGTTACTGACTTTCATCATAGGTACAGCTCTCTGATTTTAACAGAACAGGTGTATTCCATTTATATGATCTACACGAGTAATTATCAGCTCAACTACAGCATGAGCAAATAATCTGTTACATCCTGTAAAATATTTTCAAAATCTTTACAAGATTTGATGTCATTTGTATTGGGAGATCTTTAAACATGCTGATGCTCAATGCGTGTATTTACTATGGTGTGTTGCAGTAGTTAATGTTTGATTTGCTTATTGTGAAATAGCTCATAAAACAAGCTATTACTGATAAAGAGTGAATGAAAAAATACAAATTAATAGCAAAGAGGAAAGTCCTTTCGGGAACACACAAAAGAAAAATGAAATTTTTTAATTTACAGTAATGAAGAGATGACCTACAGGAAAGGAACATTTTTTCTTGCTGTGAGTCAATGTGACACGTTGATCAGATATTCCTGGACGGCGGTACCCATGAGCTGTTTGTGGTTTTTTGAGGTTGGAGAGCGTTTGGTCTACGTGCCTTTCAGAGTGTACCAGCATCTCCAGCTCACATGATGTCTCTGATTCTCCTAAACCACACACACACACACACATATCCTGATTTTGACAAAACCTCATCAATTACAGAAATCAAAAATAAGCTTGAATTTTTTGTTTTACCCTATGTAATACTGCAAGAAGAGTCAAACGACACTTCTTGCATGTGAGGCTGGCTAATGAAGCTATTACGGTATGATTTGATTGGCTCACTGCTGTACTGCTGAATAATCTGTGCATTTATGTGTAAATATGAACATGGGAAAGAATGTCCAGTCACGTTAATGAAATCTCCTCTCCATCAGGGATGAAATCATCAGTAGGAATAATGCATAAAACATAAAATATGATTTTTAATAAAACAAAACACGGAACAAACAGAAATGCTACATGAAAGTAATCAACTTTTAATGAAGCCTTCATTTATTTCCAACCTGCTTCAGCACATCTGCCTTTATATTTCCAAGCAATCTTAAGGAGCTTGATTAGGTGCTTTAGGTTTGTCTAATTTGGGTTGAAGCTAAACTCTGTAGGGTTCCTGGGTGCCCAGGAGCAGGGTTGAAGACCTAAAAGAAAAATAGCAAATACAAATTGAGATTTCTAAATAGTTTCAGAGTTGTAAGAGCAACACATAGTCATATAGATGCAAAGTAGTCAGTGTCTGGCCAATGTGTCAAAATTATTGGCAGCAACTTGCAGATATGGGAATTTAGATATGTTACGCAATGTGAGAGTGATGTACACTCTTAAATTATATTATATTTGTAAGAGTGTAGTTATGAATATGGAGCCAGGCAATTATTTTCCTCAACATTTAAAGATTATCTCTTATTTCTCACTACTTGAATTCTATACTAAAAGCATCATGATCTCATGAACAATCTTTCATACTGATTCAAACTATGACATCAAGCAGTTAAATGTGGTCAGAAATGACCTCCAGAACTGAAAAAGGGAACTGAAAGTGCTCAATTTTTACTTAGAAATGTGTAATATGTTACAAAGAAACATTGAATTAAATGTGAAAATTCTTAAATAGAAAAAATGAAATTGTATTTTCTTGTAAAATGTATTGCAATGATCAGTGCTTTACTGAATTATTGTTTTTTTTAGTTCTGACACCTCTGTATTTGGAATCTCAGCAATGCCTGTTCTTGCAGTGGCCTAAGCTTTGAATTCTTCTGTTTTATGCATAGCGGTTTGAGTTTAGCGTTAGCGCTGATGTAAGTGAGCAGTGAAGAGTCTGCACTGCTGCACATAATGCTCACATTCATAGAGCTCCAAGAAGGAGGGATTGTGTGAGTGTGCTGATGTGTGCGAATACGGAAAAGATACTGTTCTTACTGTCTCACAAAGACCAAACCTGTTCCCACAGTTCATTCATCTACCTGTGCCTGGTTTGCTCAAAAAGTGTTTGTCCCAGAACTGTAACTGAACATTAGAGCAGCGTGTTATTATGTTACAGCGATTTCTGATATTATTATTATGGTATTAATATGGAACTTACTTATATAGTAGAATCCAATCCCAATTTGAATGTCTCAAATAGTTTCTAAAACTTTAGTCAAAATGTGACCCGTGATGAATAACTGACCACATTTTTATGGGTATTCTGATGATCTCTAAATTAAAACTCATTTGAAAAATCACAAGGAAATTTAATTTATCATTTAAGTATGTTTTACGTGTTTGATAAATACATGCAGGGTGTCTAGTATTGTGTCTACAAGCTGTATAATGAATGAATTTATGAAGGTGATTTGTAAATAGACTCTGTCTTGTACTATTTTATTCATGTGTTGTGTGGTTGTGCTGCTTGTATTATTTTTTCCCTAAGAAATCTTGCTTCTACTTGTATTGTTGTCATTAAAAAGGCACTTTGGATGTAAGCATCTGATGAATTAATAAGTGTAGCCTGTATGTATTCACTGACACAATGTCTTTCCACTTCTTATAGGTTCTTCTCATCAGCACCACTGGGGTTACCATGGTAAATATATACCTACTGTATACTGTAACGGCCCACAATGAATTTCTTTCTAGTACCGGGATATAATACTGTCAGTGAATACTGAGTGAACGGAAACATATTTGAAATGATTTGTAGCACTTGGATTAGAAATTAGAGTAAATTCTTTGTACAATATTAATAACAATTATATAATCAGAGACTCACAGATTACAATCCAATACAGATTAAAGTCAGATCAACATGTATCATGCTACCAGTTAGTGACATGTGCTTCATACAAATGAAAAAACAGTAGATAAAAAATCTAATTATCGAAAGTGTGTTATAATAATATACTGATATAGAGGGTGAAGCATGGTATAATACACCATAGCAAAAATCTGTAAAATCAGTGCTTTAGTGATTTAGAGACTTACTCATAAACAGTCATTTTTTGTTCCTGTGTGAAACTGTACCTGATGAAATTTACTGAGTAAATGATTCAGTCATGACACATTCACTCATTCAAAATGTCACTTTTTATACTGAAGGACCAAAAGCTAAAATGTATACTCACTATAAAGATTACAGATGGTCAATTGCGCAAAAATACAAGGAACTAAATGGCCATTCAGATTTAAAAAAAAAAGTTTCCAGTAGCCGTCAGAAATGCATGCAATGCAAAAATGTCCTGAAGCTATTGATAAAGTTTTATGACAACAGGAAATAAAAAAATCATGCATTATTACCTAAAATAAATTATGGTTTGATAATACCAATGATAGTGAGTTAAGGCCGGTACTAATCAAGAAGTAAAATACGACAAGAGCCATATAACTTCATGTGTGAAAAACAACTTTAACGACACGTTTGTGAGTTAAAGTAACACTTTGAGGTACGTTGACATTCCTATGAATTAGCATGTATTAGTAACTGATTATTTATGTAGGCCTACTGTTATTGTAAAGTGTTTCTACTTTATCTATTACTAGTGCTTTTTTATGTTTTTTTACAATGCATTGTTATCAGGCTCTGAAAAATGGCCTTGGGTTTTAGAAAGGCACTATACGAATAAAACTTGTTGCGTAAAAATGTCACAAGTTAAGTTTTAAATAAAATGATAATGTTACGGCTGTTGAATGTTAATGATTTCTTTGTCTCGTTCAGATCAAGATGCGTGGTTATCTGCATTTGAACACTGTAATGGAAAATCTCAATCTCCAGTCAACATAGACACCCATAAGGTTTTCTATAACCCCAGACTGCCTCCCATTACATTGGAGGGATATGATATCACCGGCTCTTCTGCTCTAAAACTCATCAACAACGGTCACACATGTGAGTCAAGGCCCTTTCACACCAAACACAAAATTTTACAGCGAATCAAACTACTCATATCATCAAATGACTCAAGAACATCAAACTGTCAGTATATCAATTATAGTGTTATTATGTATTTGTGAAATAATAAAAAAAGAACGATTCCAGTTTTATGCATTTTGATGATTAAAGGGGAGACTACTTATTTTTGAAAAATGTGCTTTGACACAAACTGTTTTGTTAATTCTTGCATTGATTACTCACCTTCATGTCGTTACAATCCCACAAAACATTTGTACATCTTCGGAACACAAATTAAGATAATTTTTAGTCATCCGACTCTCCATAGACAACAATACAACTGAAATGATCCCAGATCCAGAAAAAATCCATTCCATGTTTTATCTTTGCCTCAACTTCAGTTGGAGAATGCTTTTTTACTAAGCCATTCTTCTCCCCAGACTTACATCTTCCGCCGTTTTAAAGAGTATCACAATGCAACGTAAATGCACGCTTTAACTTATTTGACATAATCAGCCTTGTTTACATCCCGGGGGAAAGCACGTGCTTGAACATAATCTTGAATGTTGGAAAGCGTATGCATCTGTTGTGATACTTTCTTAAATGACGGAAGATGTAAGTCAGGGGAGAAGAATGGTTGAATAAGTTTTGTTTTTCTTTTTTTTCTTTTTGCACAAAAACGTATTTTCCTAGTGTCGCAAACTGTAGTTGAGCCACTGATGTCACATGGACTGTTTTATCGATGTTTTTACTATGCTTCTGAATCTGGGACCGTTTTAGTTGTATTGCTGTCTAGGATATCTTCTTTTGTGTTCTGAAGATGAATGAAGGACTTGTGGGTTTGGAACGACATGAGGGTGAGTAAATAATGACAGAATTTAAATTTTTGGGTGAACTACCCCTTTAAATATCACCTGTGGATTAAATATTAAGATAATGAAACGATATACTAGTAAAACTTTAATATCAGGACCAGTTCTTATTACCTATTAGCTATAAGCATGCATATTAATAGCAGATTAGCAGTACATATGAAGTACATATTTTAAATCCCTTAATCCGACCATAGCAAATTCTTTTGAGGGCAAAGGTCATAGTTAAAAGTTAACAGTGAGAAGAATGACCTTCTTCCATTTTTTTTCTTTTCAGGAAACCAGGTGTTAAAGTTACGTAATTCAAATGACAGAATATTGCTTCACCAAAAATAACTTGTACCTTGGAGCAATAGCTGTTATCTTAATGAATGTGGTTTTTGAAAGAATCGTTTGAGTCAGTGAACCAATGACTTAATCATGTTTCATACTTGTAAGAATGAGCGAATTTAATTAAATTTGTAAGAAAAAAGAAAAATAAATCATGCATACGGAAAGCCAGTTTTATAATTTGATAAAATGACCAAAACTTAACCATTTTAAAGAGTGGCTTTAAACCATGCTTAAATACATATACAACTTATGGACTTTGTTTGTTTTTGTCGCTGACTTAATTGATATAAATACATTACCACACTTTAATTTAAGCAATGGGTCATTCAGAAATGAAACATTTTGTTTGTGTTCTTGTGTCAGTGCAGCTGAGTCTACCGAACAGCATGCGTATCACAAGGGGATTCGATCATGTTTATGTCGCAGCCCAGCTTCACTTCCACTGGGGAACTAAAGAGGTCCCTGGTTCAGAGCACACCGTCGATCGTGTTCATTTCCCTGCTGAGGTGAGCTGAGATATAAGGAAACACACAGTTTGATGGACTCTCTAAATACAGCCAACCATTTAGAGGTCATGTTGTTGGCCCAGTATTTCGAGAACACAAGTGCTTACAAAAAATTGCATAATGTGTGACATTGCATAAACACTTGATCCCACATTTACTCATTCCTCAGATCCACATGGTTCATTATAACTCCAAATACGCAAATCTCACTGTGGCTGCTAGTAAAGCGGATGGATTGGCAGTGTTAGGAGGATTCATAGGTGTAAGTCTTTTAACTACAATCATTTGGCTGCTGTAAAGTTTTACAAGTAAAAGAATGCAGTTTGATAACTCCCAATAAAGTCTTTGCAGTACATTTCTTAGTATTTTCTTTTGACTTTTTCCTCAATAGATTGGCCTTCATGACAATGACAACTATGAAAAGATCCTGTCTGTGTTAACAGACATCAGCATAGAGGGTAAGTAACTAATAACTGTCAACAAAGAAAATGTAAAGAAAATGTAAAACAACATTTGTGACACTGGACCGCAAAACCAGTCATATGGGTTAATTTTTTTAAATTTGAGATCAATACATCATCTGAAAGCTGAATAAATATGATTTCCACTGATGCATGGTTTGTTAGGATCTGACAGTATATTTTGCCAAGACACAACTATTTAAATATCTGGAATTTGAGGGTACAAAAAATCTAAATATTGAGAAAATTGCCTTTAAAGATGTCCAAATGAGTCTTTATGCAAATTACTAAAATGTATTGCTAAAAATGAAGCTAAGGTTTGATATATTTACAGTCGGAAATGTACAAATATATTAATGGAACATGATGTATATTTAAAATTCTAAAGATTTTTGGCATAAAAGATTTGACCCATACAATGTATTGTTGGACTTTGCTGCAAAAACTTGTGTGACTTAAAGGTGCTCTATGCGATGTTGCAGGATTTTAGCTCGATTTCATTTGTATTTTTATTTTAGTTCATTTTAAAAAACCCGGGGCCTGTTTCATAAAACAAGCTCACCAAATAAGCCAGGTTTATTTCAGTTAGCCTGACTTATTCTCAGTCGATTTGGTTCCAAATAAGTCAGACTAACTGAAATAAGCCTGGCTTATTTGGTAAGCTTGCTTTATGAAACAGGCCCCCGGTCTCGAAAGACAACACAGAGGCTGCAATACCAAAAGAAACACAACAAAAACAAACTTTGGCCAACAAATCATCAAGAAGAGGTGGTGTTTAATGCGCGTCAAACCCCGCCTCTTTTTGCCGATTGGTTGGCCGAAGTTTGTTTTTGTTTGGTGCACATCCTGTGCCCATAGTGTTTGCAAGATTGCATAGAGCACGTTTAAGACTGGTTTTGTGCTCCAGGGTCACATTGTGAATATCTTCTTACTAGAAACTATTTACTAGTTGTATTGCTCTTCGGTTGATTTCGATTGCTACCCCTGTTGTCATTTGTAAGTTGCTTTGGATAAAAGTGTCTGTTAACTGAAATATAATGTAAACGTTTAAACATAAAGCACTAATGGTGATCACCCAGCCTGATCTGATGCTCTTTTTATTTCAGAGTCAGACACTGAGATTCCTGGTTTTAATGTGCGCCATCTACTGCCAGACAGCTTGGACAGGTTTTATCGGTACAATGGGTCCCTCACAACTCCTCCGTGCTTTCAGACTGTCAGCTGGACTTTGTTCAACGACTCAATCAGAGTCTCAAGGAGACAGGTCAGACTATTCTCACAAGAATCCTATTTGAGAATGTTCAGTGCTTTGCTACAATCTGTATTGTCAAATGCCCTATATAAATAAAAGAGATTGATTGATTGACAAGAGAGCATCATGTCATCTATAGCAATTGCTGTTTTTACTTTTAGCTAGCAGCCTTGGAGGACACATTGAAAACTGAACACAACAAGCTTTTGTCCAAAAACTTCAGAGCTCCACAACTTCTGCACGGACGAAAAGTGCTGGCATCTTTCCACACAGGATCCACTACAAGATGTATGTACGGGCTATATTAGGCCTTTTTGTTTTATATCTTAATGTGTTGCACTTTACCGTGGCCTTGTGATGTAGTGGCAGATGTTTACCGTACATGGACACATGTACTCAAACTTTGAAACACAGATACTGGATTAAACCAACACTGAATTAACTTGAGCAGAAAAATTACACCATTGTGTTCTGTAGAGCTGTTTTACAGCTGTAAGTTAATTTGCTGTTACTTGTTTCCTGTTGAAACAATCTGTACTGTACAATCTATTTGAGTTAGATGTGTATTTTTTGTTGTGTTTTATAGTAGCCAGTGGAGCTCCAATATCTGAAACAAAAGACAGCAATACAATGGAATCAAGCGGTAAGAATGTATAATTTACTGTATTTCTACAACAGGATGTAAATCTGTTTATTTTAAAGGGCATTGCCTTGTGATGATGTTGTTTGTTTTATAGTGCCAACATTGTTTCATTTTCAGGAGGAAAAGTAAATGTTACAATTCAAATTTTAACCCTAACATGGTCACATACAAAGATTTAGCATGTGATGTTATGACACAATGGGTAAAATAAGTTGAACACATCACCATTTATCGCAGTAAATGTATTTATAAAGTTGCTGTTGACAATGTTCACTAGATGTC
>JAUMHQ010000065.1:733126-748749 GCA_032361165.1 Enteromius paludinosus
GACAGAACTGGAGAGGATCTGCAAGGAGGAATGGCAGAGGATCCCCAAATCCAGGTGTGAAAAACTTGTTGCATCTTACCCAAAAAGACTCATGGCTGTATTCGATCAAAGAGTGCTTCTACTAAATACTGAGCAAAGGGTCTGAATACTTAAGTCCATGTAATATTTCAGTTTTTCTTTTTTTTAATAAATCTTCAAAAATGTCAACAATTCTGTGTTTTTCTGTCAATATGGGGTGCTGTGGGTACATTAATGAGAAAAAAATTAACTGATTTTCGCAAATGGCTGAAAAAGAGTGAAAAAATTAAGGGGGTCTGAATACTTGAGGGTAAAAAATGTATGTATGACGAAAAAACCTAATGATTCAAGGACCATTCATTGAGGACCATTTGCTTAACTCCTGAATTAATCAGCCATTTGAACGAATCAAATAAATTAATAATTGTCTCAATGACTTAATCATTAAGACATTTACCACAACATACTTGAAGTTTTAGTATATTATTTAGAGTAATTAAATTAATAATTAATTTTATTTGATTAAAGAAATAATTTCATATTGTCATAGCAAAAACAATAACATGAATGAAATAAACTATTAAAGGGTATAGTTGACCCACCCCAAAATTACAAGTGTGTCATCATTTACTCAACCTCATGGCCCAAAAGTGTATATGTAGCCTAATAGATTTCATCAAAACAAAATATTTCTTGCTGAAGCTACTTTTAAAATGATACTATATTATATAAAAGTTTCAATTGCTTACCAGCCCTAACATAGCACTGCATATCTGGTTGTCACAATCTGAATAATCCACTTTTCACACATAAAATGGATGTCGCAAAATAAATATAGAAAACAAGAAACAGAAGGAAGCAAAAGAAAGACATTTTTACATTTATTACAGCAGCATGATAAAGTAAAGCAGCGGCGACACAGATGCTGCAGTGGAAGCGTCAACATTATGAAAGCTAAACATCAGACTTATCAAACACCTCAGAATGGACAGTCATCATTAGAACAACACATAATGCTGACCGTTCCATTACAGATCACAAAGACAGGAGAGAAAGACACAACACATAACTGAGCTGCAGCCATCAAATCAGACTGAACAACGCCTGATGTCCGATTCACAGTCTCACAGAGAAAACCAGACAGAACACGGAAGAGGAGGAGACCGAGAGAGCGCTTAGAGGGTAGTCATGTCGTTTAGAGCCAGATCCAGCTCCTCGCTGAGGGCTTTACCCTTCAGTTTCTGAGCATACACCTCATCTGTACATCGTCCCAGAGGAGAACACAAGACACACGAGATGGACAGAACGAAACAAGCAGCAGAAAAAGACAAAATAACACCATGAGATGGAGGACCAATTTCAACTATTTTCAAAATTGTTTCACTGCAAACTCCGAACAACAAGCAATCTTAGTTAGAAAACCTCAGGCATCATTTTTAAGCTCACTCAAAGAGTCATCTTGATCAGTCCCTCTGAAATGAAACCCATGATACATGCTCTCACGTGTCGTCTACTTATCCCCTTAACATCTAAGGTGTCAGTCACCTCACCCGAAAACAGATGACATGCAGTTTCAGCCCTTCAAAAGACACAAGATCCATCTCTAGGAAACGCAAACAAGACCTACGACATTCCAAGCAACATTAGTATACGACCTCCGGATCTTTTTGGTCATGCGAGACATTTTTCTCGTTTACAAAACAGGGGAGAATGGTTACGATTAGGAGTGAGGCAGCAAAACTGCTCATACAAACAAGTAGATTCCTGTTATTTTGCCATTAGTACGGTCACTCTTCACAGGCAGCAGAACAAATATTGAAGACGTACCTTCTAAATCGTCAATGGTCTTCTCAAGCTTCGCCACAGACCTCTCAGCAAACTCAGCACGCGTTTCAGCCTAGAGAAAAGAAAAACATATTTTCAGCAATTTTCTTAAAACGAATACTTCAGAAATATTACAGCGCTGTTGTACTTGACAGTAATGGCTGTCAATGAGCTGATCAAACGGTTGGCAAATTGGCCTGAATGCTTTTGTTAATCAGTTTATTAATTATTTATTTTTACACACTGAATAGTTTGAAGGGGTTTCTCACTCAATGAAACAATAAAGGGAAGCTTTAGAACACCGAGAACGCTGGATGAAATGAATGTGAACCTACAATCAAGTGAAACTAAACCTGCAAATGCATCCTATCTTTTACCAGAGATAAAGATCTTTTTTATCTCTGAGATAAAGAGGTTCAACATTGCACAGATGGACCATATTAGTGACCCAGTGGCAGCATATAGGCGAGTAAGTGTCAAAACTAAATTCACATAATGTAAAACAGTAAAATAAAAACCGATACTCTTCTATAATTGTAGAATTATATACTCTTTTAGTATTTAATTAAACATAACCAATGACAATATTCTTAAAACTGTACTGAAGTCGCGTGCACTGAAGAACCAGACTAACAACCCTAGTCATAAAACTGTATCCATAAATAAAATCTCTGGAAATCAATAACCAACCAAATCAGTTCCGGTTACACAAACGATAAGACTTCAGTCTGTAACTGAACATGTACCATTGAAAACCATGATAACTGTTTATTTCTGTAAGGGTAGTGTCGTGTTGAATTTATTCACAATCATGTTTTACAGTGTGCCACATTTTATTTACCACATTACAAGGTTGTTTAATCTGGTTTAGATCGCTTTAACATTGAGTGTAAACATACAGTGTATAATAATACGGTATCAAATTTGATTGAATTTTCATAACCTCACCTCTTTGAGTTTGTCAGTGAGTACTCTGATTTCCTCTTCATATTTGTCTTCCTTGGTGGAGTACTGGGGAAGAAAAAATAATAATAATATCGATGCTGCGGATATCATTATGAGGAAATAAACCGAAAAGCAAGAGCACTTTTTGCGATCTGTGCTTAATTACGCCTTTGAAGATAAAACAAAGGTTTTATTTACATACGATTCAATATTTAAGACCTCTTTACAAGCTAAACATTCAATGCAGAATACTAAAAATCAATACATATGAGAGTGTATACAAAGAAGAACACTGCACAGGATTGGCAAAAGAGAAGACTGGGAGTATGAGAAAGCTATTTCACTCAACCAAAGGAACAGTTCACTTTATTGACTAATCTTAACCTGTATACAACTGTGCTTTAAGGGGAACTTTATTTTTAATTTGCCTTTACATTTGGATAAATTACATGTTAGATGCAATCCTTTGTTGTACAAAGATCAAATTACAACCACTAATAGAGATTATATTATCACATTACAGATTTCCTTGAGAGTGAACATGGGTAGTCTGACTTAAAAAAATAAATAGCAGGGCATTTGAACTTTTCACTGTAACAAACACTAGGGTTCTGCCTACCTTCTCAGCTTGTGCCTCGAGGGACTTCAAATTGTTGGTGACATTTTTTAATTCTTCCTCTAGGTCACCAGATTTGCTGTACCATAGCAAGAGAAGCAGGAAAAGAAAGGGCAAAGGAAAGGAGAGAGACAGCACTATGAGAAGACAGGAAAGGCAGCAGTTTAAGCTAAAGAGACCCCAACCTGAATGAAACAATTAGCTAATTCCCCTTAATTTTGGCGGAATATTAGTGTCATGCAAAGTTCCAAGCACATCAGGCACTTTCAATGCCTTTACATGTTATTCACAAAATAATTTAAGAAAAGCAACGCAGAATGTAATTATATAAAAATAAACAAAACAATGATAATAGTAATAAACAATTCTTAAATAAAATAGTGCTTGTTACATAACATCAGTAATTAAAGTGTGGTATTCCACAAGGTTCTAGTTGAGGTCCCTTTTTCTTTTGCAAAAGATGTGTTTGTCTGCACAGGGACAGAGCCGAGAAGAGCAGCACAGGAGGAAACAGATCTCCGGAAAAGAGAAGCTGGAGTTAACGTGCTACATCAGTCTCTCGGCAGTACCTCTTCCTCTCCGGCCATCATGGATTTCAAATTCTGGTCCATGAGTTTAAGTTCTTCCTCCAGCTGCCTAACTCGACTGGGTTAGTCCAAAACGGGCCATTGGGGGAAGGGGGAGGTAATGGGGGAGTCACAGGATAAGGAGCAAACGATCATGCATTTTGAACACAAGGAGAATTGGACAATCAGAAACCTTGCTTTTGTTAAATAATCCTGAGAACTCTTCTGTTATTTTATTCAAATAAAATGCATTTGCAGCAGAAAGAAGCCTGGAAATAACAAGTTTGCTCAATGTAGCTTTGTATTTTGTTTTAGGTAACACAGAAATGCATATTAAACTCAGTTATTCATGCAAATGGAACACATTTTTTACCATTATGAATACGTATTCCACCCATTGTTGTAAATTAATATAATCCACACATTTTTGGCAAAGAATTTGATTTAAACTCGTTCATGTTTTCATGTTAATGCTAGCCTACACTTTTAGCATCCGCGAATATGCTGCCTTAATACTGAAATTCAAGTGTTAATATCAAATATCAATAACTACAGAATCCCCTGTTAAGAAACAATGGTACTGATGTTATTAATAATGCATTATTAATATGCATTATCTGTACTTACGCCTCAGCCACTTCAGCTCGCTCCTCTGAGCGCTCAAGCTCACCCTCAAGAATCACCAGTTTACGCGCCACCTGCAGTCAGTCATTCAAACAACACACACACAAATAGACCCAATTTTACAATTGCAGTCAACAATATATATCACAGATCTGTAAAGCCAAATTATAAACTAGAAATGTAATCCCCAGTAAACAATAATGCGGGAAAATCCAGGTTTAGGTATAGTGACACATCTGCCCCACATTAACTCTGTGACCACTTGATCAAGGAAGCAGCATGTTTGTTCTTCGGCAGAAGTGCTTACATATCCTCTCATATCAAACACATTGACAGAAATTGGATATGAAACTTGGAATATACATGCAGGGCATAGCTATCAAACTTGCAAGAAATGGCAACACAAGCCAATGCCAATCCTTTAAATGAGTAAATATGAAATATAAGAAAACAAGAATCAACTATTTCTTCGTTACTTTCAGGAAGTTCATGGGCTTACTTGGCTTTCTGTATCTTAAAATGTAGAAAAATGTCTTCCATTCCACCACTGTGAACTTTTTTGAAAATTGTGTGCATGGAACTGATTTAAACAAATCCCATAATATGAGACTGGCTGACATGCACACCTCCTCATATTTGCGGTCAGCTTCCTCAGCGATGTGTTTGGCCTCCTTCAGCTGCATCTCCTGGATCTCCATCTTCTCCTCATCTTTTGTTGCTCTGTTCTCTATCACCTTCATTCCTCTGTTTGGAGAGAGCACACATTATTCACACACTCAGAAAAGCCATGAACAGATAACTAGGTTAGGTATTTACTCATGAAGCTCTGGACTGACGGCTGATCCTTGACAGTGTGGAATGTTTGTCTTTCAAATGGCAAAAAACGATTTGAAACTATCTAAAACTTTGGATTCGAACAAGTACGAAAAAAAAAAAACATTTCAGGGTTTTTTTTCTGATTACAAAAAACTAAAGGGATGTGTGTCAAATAAGTAAAAAACTGTCCCGTGAAGAAAGCCCAGGTGTGTAGTGAGGTCACACCTCTCGCTCTCATCTGCAGCTTTCTCTGCCTCTTCCAGCTTCTGTAGTGCTGTGGCGAGTCTCTCCTGGGCACGATCCAACTCCTCCTCTACCAGCTGGATACGTCTGTTCAGGGACGCCACCTCAGCCTCAGCCTGCCATCACAGGAGATCAGTCAATGCATCAGTAAATGTCTAATGAAGTGCAAAATTACATCTTAAAACGATCTCTCTTCATATTGTTATGCTTTCTCACAAAAGTAGGCCTTTTGAAAAAAAAATAAAAAATTCTCAGTATTTTCTGTATTTTATTGACAAAAGTTGTTTTTCATATAGCCTAATGTTACATTTACACATTTCTTGCAATTTAATTTCTATTCAAGCTATCTATTTTATTAATTCATGCATTCACTGGTAATTATAGAGAGAAGTTCTCATCAGACACATTCTCTCTGAATGCACTGCTGGCTTTAAAGTTAAACTTTAAAAATGCAAAGTTCACCAGGTGAAGAGGGTTGAGCTCACTTTCAGCTGTTTGTTCAATGCTTTAATAGCTAACTACACGCCTGCAATGCTATTACTACTATGTCCACCCTTTAAATGTGGGAACACAGCACACAACGAACATGAACGGATGATCTGTATATCATTTTAAAGAATTCCCCCAAAACGACATAACTGTAGCTATTAGACAATATTAAAAAATGGGCAATTCTGATATTATGTTAATAACACCTTTACAACAGACGTTCTTCTTCATAATCTAATAAAACGACACCTGCTCTGTACAAAGGTGGCCTAATTTGCTTGTGGGTTAAAGCCATGCCAGCTTCTAGAGCTATTTTCATTGCAAGGTTAAAATCCAGGATAAAATATGAAAATAGCCTCAAAACCTCACACAAGATGTTTAAAAAGATCCTTTTTAAGAAATCTAAACCCAAATCTGGAATCCGAATCAAAGTCTTCTATAAATATCACATTTAAATAAAGTGTTGGCCATAGACAGAGCTCTGGCATAAAGCGCATACAGGAGATCTTTGCCTGGTGGCAAACCAATAAATGATTTCATACACAGATCAGATTTAAGATTTAGAATTAAACTTGTAAATGTCTCAGCTATTTTTGACTACTTTCAGATAACACATTACTCAAGAACAATGTAATAACGAAAGAACAATCATCTTCCAAAATCATCTTTGATAAAGGTAAAATAATGATTTATGTTGCAGAGCTGTAAGAACAGATTTTGCAGTAAATTGCATACACAAGTCATTTGCGCATTTGTCTCGCATGTATGGCGTCGGGAGTATCGCATCATTTTCACAACTTTTAAAACTGTTCTGGTCTAACAAAAGGGTTTTTTTATTCAGAAAGATGTTTTGTCAGCCGAACAATGTTATGTTGTTGTCAATCAACAGCACAATCCTTTGTATGCATTTCTGTCACTCACCGCCTCGATGAAGTAAACCTGACATTTCCCATGAAATGTGCCCTGACAGCTTTAATTACAGATCATTGGTTTACAGCAAGAAGTTATTTGAGTTCATTATTAATGGGGACAAAAAATGATTACAGTAAGGCAGGTGCATATGGGAGTTCAAATGTACTCGAGGGGTTGAACAACACATTCAACTTTTCCCTAAGCTTATGTTTATCTACCAACAAATCTACAGGACAAGTACACAAAATGATTCATTTAGTCTGCGCCCGTGGGCTGATGGATGTCTGCATTCAGGACTGACCACCTGTTTAATTGAACATTTGCATCACATATTTACAGGTCCATGTCAGAGAAAGAACTTGATTTTGAAGAAAGAGATGCTTTAAGTCGTCAACATCACCCGCCCTCTAAATAAATACACTAATCCTCTTCTCACGTCCAGCGCATTAGCTCAAGTTCATCTGACAGGTCAGGAGCTCTCACTCGCTGCTGTGCTCCCCTGTAGACCATCCCTCAATAGTGAACTGAATGTTTGGATTTGTTTTCAGTCAGAGCACTCACCACAAAACTGCACAACAGATGCCAAACACGAGGAACACCACCTCTAGACCACAAAACCAGCCACGAAGGTCATTTCAATTGACAGAATAAATATGTTTTTCATTGAATTATTAAGATAGGACAATATTTATGAATAATTACTTAATATTTTTGGATAGTTTTGACCCATACAATGTATTGCTCGAGGTTCACATTTGGCATACACATCTAATATATATATGACCCATTAATAAAGTTACTGTAGTCATCCAGGACATTACATATGGCCTGCATGGGTCCCTTTTCTACAAACAAGTAGTCTGCCTGGTCTTGAAGTTTAGAAGTGAACAGTGTAAATAAAGAGATAAAACATCGCTGTAACAGAGCTGCTCAGGCCAGAATCCGCATCCAGGCTGAACACGAGCCTGAATATCTCCAATCTGAATGTTTGTGAGGTCACTCACTCTCTCTCTGGCCTGCCGTTCCAGGTCCACCTCCCTCTGCAGCTCTTCTGCTCGGTCCTCCGCGTCGTCCGCCTGCTGCTGCAGGCTCTGGATTTTCCTCTTCACCGCTTCTATGGACGTTACCGAGGCCATTCTCACTGGATCCCGAGTCCGGTATTAACAATGACAAACGCAGCAGCGATATCGCTATATCCCAATGGTCTTGCCTTTATCAGACACTGTTCAGGTTAAACATATTAGTTTCTTTGTCTAAAGAAGTAGAATTTCCGCAGAAAAGTGTAGCGTGGACCGCCGGCGAGCGCTCTGTTCTTACCGCGGACGAAGCACGCATCCGTGGGGCTGAGCTAAAGCTGATGCTCGCCTGAGCAACAGATGGCGCAGCGCACCTGTCAGGTGATCCGGCGCTCAGCAAAGAGGAGCACAGAAGCAGGGCTTTTTCGTTCGCACACCCACATTTGCGTGTTTTTTTTTTCATGCTTAGAAAATTAATACGAATGTAAGAAATCAGATGCAAAGGAAAAGAGGCGTTTTAAGGATGGCCAATAAATTCTGAAATTATAATCAGATATATATATATATTATTCTGTTAAAATGAAATGTAGATAAATTAAGTCTCCACAACATTAACACAGCCACTTTCTTTTTTAAGAAAAAAAATATGTAAGATATCATTATGGACCATTTAAAAAAGTTACCGCCCCAAGTGACAGCTTCTGTATCTTTTTTTTTTTTTTTTTGTATGCAAGAAATAAATAAATAGATGTACATCTATGATATTTGATATATTGATAACCAAGTAAACCTAAGTTGTTTCAGTCCAATAAGTGTTCTTCGTGAAATACTATTAATAAAACTAAAATTAGTTTTTACGTATGTCCTTAGAGCAGTTCATTCAATGAAACTCTGAGCAGAAGCTCTGGAAATCATGACATCACTTCACTATAAACAAATGACTGCATTCCTCTGATGTTTTTCCTTTTTTGGCCACACATTAATGGTGTAAATACAGCACACACACACACAGCGAGTGAAGCACACAGTCAAAGACCCTCGTATATCAGTGTAATAGCTGGAAGCAAATACAGAAGTTTCTCGATTAAAATATTTCTACAGTGGCTGAATTGTTTTTCACATGTAGCTAGTTGAAAAGCACATTAGCATATGTACATTTATTGCAACGCTAGAGGCGTACAAACTAGAGGTTTTTATGTAACTGGTGTTTTTTGTGAGCTGTTCAAACCATCTGTAGACTATTTATCGAATCTGAACTCCATAAGTATTTAACACTGTAGACCTTACAGTAGTGCTCTCAGTTCATTAATGAAAGGGTATTATATGATACTGTGGAAAAGTATACCATGGCTAAATGTCCAAAAATATATTTTTTTTGGTAACATTCCCAGAAAGTCCATGGAAGTACCATTTGTATTTTGTATTATTGTATTTTTATTATATCGTATTGTATAAAGTACATCATGCTTGTATTTTTGTCATTGGTGAAAAGTATTGGATACTGAGAATTATCTGTGCGGAAAGGTCAAAAGGTCATGAAAAGTCATGACAGGTACTGTATAAAACAGAAAGAATCAAGTAGAAAATGCAGAGTCTCTGATGAAGTGGTGGGACGCTGTGAGGTGCTGACAGTGTTTATGAAGTGTTTACAGAATCTGATACTGTGGGTGGGTTTGGCACCCGACTAAAAGAGCAGCTGTTGACAGGACAGGCCCAGTCAGCGCGGGCCACTCTCAAGATTAACGGCCTGATCTCTCCACCGCTTCACATCTCATACTGACCACAGGAGGACGCATTCTAACCGTGCAGATCTTTCTAGCTCCTGAACATGTCTGACTTTTTAATCCTGTCATTTGTAGATGTTATGTTCGAACACATTTGTTGCTGCCAATTTGCAATTCTAATGCTAAACATTGTCCTACGCGTCTATGCATGCATGAGTTATTATTATTAACATATATATCTGATCTGGTAGTGATGGTCCTAAAATAGGCCTCATTTTTAAATTAAACGAAACCCACAGGAAGAGGGTGGGAAGGCTAACTTGCTGGGATGGCCGAATAGCCTAAATGAGCGTTAAAGAAACTGGAACCTGATGAAGGCAACAACCGGTAAAGAACGAAAACCACCACGAGAGAGGAACCTTGGGAGGAACCTGGCTCAGTGGGCTGGTTCTCCTCTGGCCGAATGCCCAACGCCTGGTTTCCAGTTTAGGTGGAGTAAGGGGCAGTGGAGGGATGCAAAGAATGAAAATGCAAGGGAGAGGAAGTCGGCAGTATTTAAAGGAAGGCTTTGCGCGTCACTCACATCTGTGGCCTTCTTCTCGGCCTGCTCGAGTTTCTCCTGAGCATCCTTCAGTGATTCAGAATACTTGTCCAGCTCGTCCTCCACACCCTTCAGCTTCTTCTGCAGGCCCAAGAGCTCCTCTTCCAGCTACACACAAAAACACACATATTAAGCACTGAAAATACAGTCAAAGGATGCCCCTGAGGATTTAGGAAACAGTTTGGATGAACTTATTTGACCAGGTTCTCAACGCTTGATTTAAATGCATGTACAGAAGAAAGGCTGACTCTTTCCAAAATGTTTGTTTTATTGGAAGATCATTACTTGTCAAGTAATATGTCCATGGTTCCTACACTGATGATAAATGATGATGTGTAAATCCCAGCTCATAAATGACTGTCTCGTTTAGGTGGGCTGTTTGGGGGGGGGCCATGTGGAGGCAATTATAAACGGCAAAGTTATGTTTAAGCAGAAGGTTGCAGCAGCTGCTGGTGACCCCCACCCACCCATTTAACACACGACAAATAAACCACCACACATAGCTTAGTGTCATAAACCAGACTCTATTTATTGGGAGCCAGCAGGACAGTCGGCTGCTGCATATGGAAACGAGATAATGCCGGCTAAAAAAATAGAAGCCACTTTGGTCAGCTCATAAATTGACAAGTGCAAAATAACGACAGAGAATGACAGAACAAGTGAACGCTTTCAAAGCAATGCACTCATGATGGATGCCTTCCCTTTATTCTGTTTGACAGGTGGGGACAGTTATGAGAAGCATTGCAGCTTTGGCGTCAAACGCAGCCCGGTGGCTCCAGATGGTACGAAGCCTTGATCCTATTATATTGAACAATTCCATGAAGGTGGAGCGGGACAAAAAAAGATCAAGGACAGCATGTATGGTGACTGACAGGGGTGCAGTAACAAAGGCCTTGGTACAAGAATAAATGAAGTCGGGCCATCAGAACAGGCTTTCGAGAAAACGTGATTTAATCTTGTGCATTAAATCAGAAGAATATAAACTTGAAAGTGACCAATACAGAGATTCAAAATGATATGGAATTAATGCCTGCGAACTATGATATAACACATGCTCTGGTAAAATGGTCTCATATGTTTTTTCTCCTCTTGGAAAGCTAACTTCTATTACGGAGAGCGACAGTGTCCTCAATGAAGAAGTTATACGGCTATAACTGATGTTGTCTATTAATTATTGAGGATGACAAGAGTGGATAAAAGATCAACAGGAATAATTCATTCAACAAATAAATCTAAAGTGACAGGGCCGCTTGTGTTCCATCAAACCATGGAAAATGTTGTTCCTGTCAGTCTGGGCCTCTTAATCAAATGGCTATACCTACTTAAATATACTAACATATTTACACCACTATATTTGGCATCGGCCAATTCACTTAGTCCTGATTGATGGGTCTTAAGGAACAAGACTAAAAATAGTTCAACCCATCAGAGATGCTGGACCATGAACTGGGATTGATCATCAGTTTTTGGAGTTGATGACACTGACCAGATGATTACTGATAATTTACACACACTACATACAGTATACAGGAAAGGTCAAATGATACAATTTCTGTACTTAGTACTCAGACAAAATCAGCAAAAAAGTTTGACCTTTATTTATATCACTGCTTCAAATCCGGTTTTCCCAGTTTAACAGAGACTTCAATTAAACAACAGAAAAATGAATCTATACATAAAAGTTTTAAAGCTAACCAAATTCAATCTATTTACCTGTTTGCATTTGTCCTCGGCACCTTTCTTGTCTATCTCTGCTTGTTCCGCGCGATCTATGGCATTCTCCTTGTCTAGCTTCAGCATCTGCATTTTCTTCTTGATGGCCTCCATTGTTGATTTCTTGGGTTTCTGCTAGCAGCCGAGGAGAAAGAGGAGAACTTGTTCAGAGAGTGGAGGCTGAGACAGACAGAGCTGAGTGCACAGCAGAGAGGCGGCTGGAATCCTCCACAGAGAAACGCTGGTCTTTTTTGGAAACTTCTCTAAAGTCTCTGGGAGAGTGACGTCCCCCTGCTCTGATTCGTCCTGCTGAATGGGCTCAGCATTTGACCCTGTGATTTTGTCCATGTTTGGGAGGCTCTGAATTCTCATTCTGCAGTTGTACTTAAAAAGATCTGAGGTCAGGATTATTCAAGCGCCCTTAGTGATATTCTGTATGACTTATGTCTTCAAGGCGATATTCTCAAAAAACACGTTCACTGCCTGGACAATGACTTCATCTTCTCAGTGACTTCAGGAAGAAAATTTGCCTACTGTGTTCAGTGGTGTTAAATTTATTGTTTTTTTAAATGTTTTTTTTAATGCTACTGTAGTACCTTCTTTATGAACACATGGCATAAAAATCTTAATTTGTATTTGCAGTTTTAGAAAGAATAAAAAAACACCGTTTAGAAGAACAAGACGGCAAAAAAACGAAACACAAAAACATTTAAAATATTAAAAACTCAAGACAACCAAAATTTTCAACAACAAGCTCAACCAAATGCAGGCATTTTAAAAGCTTGTATAACCTGTTTCAAATCAGCAAGAAAAAGGAACTTTTAATTTTTGCAATATTTCTTAAATGACGGCATCATTGTCTTTAGTTAAAAGAATATAGTGATCAATGTACCAATACTGCCGTAAAATCAAAATGGCACCAAGTCCTACTGGACTTTTAAGGGCAGTCTCATAAAATATAAAATAAAATAACTCATTTTTATTTGATAAAAAAGAGATCAGCTGATTATAAACAGCCTTCTTTAATATTTTTGATGAAAAAAGGAAGCTTAGAAATCAGATGTGAATAGCTGTTCTTGGAAAAGGGTCTTTTACAGCATGCTAGGCAGGATGGAACTATACCATTGGCTAGTCTACCATTTATGATACATACAACTGCTAAGGGAAAGCTGTAAAGTTTCAAATCAAATTATACCAAATTTGAAAGTGAGAGAGGATACTACATGTTGTATCTTCAAGATAAAATGAAGCAATTTTTCTACGCATACTCTCTCGCTTCAAGTGTAGATTAAATACGAATCTCTGCAAGTGTTAGAATTCGATTATTATTATAATTATTCACCTTGATATCTAAAGCATGGATTTTTGAAGTAAGTCAAAATGCACATAAATTAATGATGTAATTTGCAGCCTAAGCAAGTAAACGCTACGCCCTTCAAACACCAGCATATTTGTAAAAAACACACACAAATGCAACAGGAGATATTTGCAAAACAGTGAATTTATGAGTGTTTAGTTAAACACATTGAGTAATTGTGTCCGTTTATTTTAGGTGAGAAACTGTTAACAGATAAATACACAATTGTAAAATATAAAGGCAGGCAAGATTCAGAATATACTGAATGTAACAGGAAAGGCAGTATCGGTGAACACTGTTATACGTATTTCATCTTAATTAATAACAGTCTTTATAATTTCTTAAAAACACTTCTTTATAATAACTCTGATTATTACTTGATAAACAATCATTGTAATGAAACAATTCTTGTCACAAATCTTGTTTAATCTAATATTGTCTTGTCTACATCTGTATGGGCATACATCAGTAAACTACAACAGTAAATAGCAAAGAAAAGAACAAAACGCATTATAAAAGCAAAAATGAAAATATGGCTTTTATGCATTATAAAAGATATCATTTTGATAGAAATGCCAGTAGACCAAGTTATCACAAAAGCAAACATTGACACTGCAAAAACATTACCAGGAGATACTATTTGTAACATTTCAAAGCTTATTTACTCTTTTATTTAGAAAATGATATGTTTTCTCTGAATTGTTTCAACGCAAAGGTAATCATTGCACCGCTGGTCCAAATTGCCACAAAAAAAGAAAGAAAAGAAAAATTGAAAAAGTAAAATGTTGAAAATCTTACAAACACTGTTTAGCCCCTGCCATGATCACGAGCTTTCAAAACACACACTGCTCATCTAATCCAGCTAGTACTGAAGAAAAATAATATAGATCTATTTGAAGAAATTAAAAAGGATTTGTAAAGGCTGCATGTTATCCAAATACAACAAAACAATAAAGCTGGTATGGCAGTTCTCAAAAAAGTGACAGAAATAAACAAAACACTTTTAAAATAGACATCCTGATATATAGTTCACTTTTTACTCATTGCATATCATTAATTACTTTTCTCAAGCTCTCAATGTCATTGATTAGTCTCTGAGGCGGCTCACTGTTCCTGTCCATCCTCTCTGAGCTCTGACGGAAGAAACTTGTACTGTTGCTGTCGGATCATGGCCAGCTTCTTCCTGGCTTCCTCCAGCTCTCTCTCCTTCCTGAGCATCTCTTCCTGAGCAGCGATGATCTGTGGACACACAAATACAGATGAAAATCCACAAACCATGGAAGATACAGATGGAAAAAAGATAGACGTAAAGGAAGTGCTTCAAATTGCACTATAAAAGTAGTACATATAAGAGACATTTCATTTGTTGAGCTTCAATGTTTAATAAACTTAATAAACCCTTAAATTATATAGAAATATGTTTCTATATTCATCCACAAAATAGCTAGGTAACAAAGTCAGATTGAATAAAAGTGTTACAAATTGGTTGTTTACAGTAATAAAAAAAGGGACATGGTAACAGCTTTAATTCCCAATTGTTGTGCTGGAAATGCTCTAATATGCATCTAAATGTTTGAAGGGTAACTGATATTTTGCTCTTTACCTGAGCAATACCGCCCACCATCTTGCTCTTCACCATCACAGCCTGATCATCTTGGGCCTCAAACACAGCTTTCTGTGCTGCCTTCACCAGGTTATCTGATGCCCTCTTGACGGCATTACCAGCAGCCTAAAGAAGAAAAAAACATGTCAAAGTACTTTACACAGCATTCAACAAACCCAATATCAGCTTACAAGTACAAATTCTGTGCTGTGGGCGGGCTGAGACACTGAATCTCATCAAAATGTAAAGATGACCACCATTGATTATATATGAGACAGTGATGCGCGACCCGAACCCAGCCGACGTTGTCAACTAACCTGCCCGCAACGGACCGAAAAAAAAAAGAGATAATAATGTTCCCCGACCCACTTCCTGACCCGCATTGTTTTTTAAATGGTGCGCTCGCTGACATGCTGCGCTCAGAGCTTGTGGTGCGCGCGGCGAGAGCAGGCAGTTCTTGAGGCGACCCATCATTTTCAATTTCAGCTGTCTAGATGCATATTACTGATGAATGCGATGTTTATGTTTCGACCCTGCTTGAAGAATTCATCAGCAG